>RJWT010026591.1:0-15763 GCA_004365215.1 Cuniculus paca | reverse complement strand
TATAGCTGGTACTATAGTTAGAAGACTAATTCTGCCATTTATTGATGGATGATCTAATGCTGGACAATTAATCTTCAAAAATATTTGTCCTCACATTTAAAGAAAGAGTAACAACAATTCACAACACATTAAAGTAAATGAGATTTCCTCATGAGATATTTCTATGTATCTATTTTTGAGTGTGTGTATGTGTGGCAATGCATATGAAAGAGCTGAACAAATTACATTATGCTAAAACAAACTAAGTTTGAAGTTCTCTGATTCCAATTTATCTTGCTGTGTTGGTTACTTTTCTCTCATTGCTGAGACAAAATACCCAGTGCTCAAAATTAAGGCAGGAAAGGTCTATTTAACTCGCAGTTTGTGGATTGCTGGCTCTAAAACAGGGTGGCATGGCACAGGGGCAACTCTTCAAGGCAGCAAAAGACAACAAAAGCAGAAAGAGCAAAAGGAGAAGAAAACAAGCCTCTTTTCCTTCCTTATATTGTATGCAGGCTACTCTCCTCAGGTGAGTAGCACTCAGACCATCTGCATGCCCTCTTCTTGCACAGGCAGACTATGTTGCAAAGTGAGGACCCTGGATCCTGTTGAGTCCCTTAGTTAAACTTCTAAACTTTTCAAGTTGACACAATGTATCACCATTACACTTGCTGAAATCGTTTGTTGATCTATTTATTTCTTAGTCTGTATTAATCTTAGCCTATTTGAAATTTAGAAGCAAAATCAACAGTGTAGTCCAAGAGCAACACCTACTCTACACTGAGTCAAAAATACTCTTTTTGACATCACATTATTTTAATTCCATTGACTCTGTATAGACTAAAGTTTGTATATAACTTAGAATAGAAACAGTCACAATATGGTATATATATATTTAGTTTAAGTGGTTGCAATTTCCTAAATAGTAAGAGTTCAGACCTCAGACTAAATTTCATTTCTTCATGGAGACTATGTGACCACTTTTCAAGCTACCCACCTGCCACCCCTATTCCCTGACTGATCCCCCACCCCTAACCCAGACTAGCACACAACACCTGTTCAACTTGTTTTCCTCCTCAATTCTGTTTTCTTTGGGACCTCTGTATCTTGCAGTTGTATATTAATGCAATTATTTGATTGATATTTTTCTCAGACAGAAAATTGAAAGCTGTACAAAGAAAACGCTCATTTCATGAAACACGTTTCTATTAACAACATTTAGTTTCCATTCATTAAAATTCTTTCAATATGCATATAAAAGCTTCCAAAACAAACAGCTAATAAAATTAACATTAATTTCATATTCATTTGAAAAAATCTGATGATTCTAATTCTGTTATCTTAAGTTTTTTTCATTAGCAGTTTTTTAAAGGCATAAAATTAAGTAAACCATAATATATACATATAAATATATTTACCTATATTTATTGTATCTTCCTTATAATATGTTTTAATTTAATATATCTTGTAAATATCGCCAGTCTGTAAATTGTAAGATAATTGGATATAAAACTAACTGAAGTCAGTTTTATATTGAAAATTATATTGCTTTTTACTTGAGAATAAAAACCCAGAATCCTACAAATAAATTCTGTTTGGCAGAAAAAATAGAAATGTTTAAAATTAATGAATCACAAGGAAGAATGACAACAATTAAAAAAACCTCTCTTAAGTCATTGCTTGTCTACTTTCCAGTACAGAGCAATTTGCTTTTAATATTAGAATTATTGCTATTTGTGAAGTTTAGATGCTGCAAATCTTATTCACTGAATGTATCTTTTGCTTTGTGAATGGAATTTGTGATATAGAAAAACATTTTGATAACTCTGCATCAGTAATAGCCACTGAGATTTTGCCATTATGAATCAAAGTTCAAACTCTACTTCATAAATTGAATAGTTGATCCAGGAGAATGAAGTTTCTGACATATGTAATATGTTATGCTTGGTCATTTCAAATTCTTATGCCTAGAAAATCTAAATTTTTCACTTTCACCTATTATGTTGACCTTTTAAAGAACGGGGTCTAATCTAGTTAGAAAAACATGACAAAATTTTACAGTTTTTTAAAACTCCTCCTTGAAAGAAAATGAACCATGAAGAAAGGGGAAACATGGGCAAATGGTAAAAATCAACGAAGTTAGAGTTTTTTCTACCAACCCTTGATTTATAAAAATTAAAGTATTATATTGCCAATGCTTTAAAAAATAGAAACTGTTTTCAATCTATTTCTAAAATTGTGTGTTTCTATTTGAATTATCCTCTCCACACCAAAAATATATTTGGATGGATTGGATTCAATTTTTAAAAATTATAACATGTAATATAGACTTTTGTTTTACTTTGATATGCAACTTTATGTAATTTAAAGTAAAGGAGGCTTGAAACAAAATTACATAAATTTATTTAGTCATGCTTCATTCAAAGATAGTGTTATATTCTCACCTAATATACATTCACAATAAAGTTAAACAAGTAAAGTGTATCAATATAATTTTCCTATTTTGAATGTTTAAATGTTTCACCAATTCATTATGGTCATTCTATATCTGCTTTAAAAATAGCTTTAACGATATTCATATCAAGGACAGATTTCTTCTTTCTGGTGCTTTCCTGCATTGATAGCACTTTTTCTTTAACGGTAGTAAGTTTTTGACACTAAACTTTGTTATTCTATGCAGTTTACTTAGTAATCAAAGAGACAGTGATTAAAATAAAGGCACCAAAATGTAGATGGTAAAAAATTTAAAAGATAACTTTCGTACTTAATTTATTATTCAGTAAATTTTAAGCAGATGCAAACTAGCATATTTTATTTTTTATTATAAACAGAAAAAAGTAAGAAATAACAGTAAAACAGTTTCAAATAGGCTAGTAGGATAGTAACAATAATCAACACATTGAAAATAGTGTATTTCAGCCTAACTTGTTTTTCTGCTAAGAAATATCCTGTTTCTTTAATGTTTTATAGACAATATAAGTAAGATAAACACTAGGTTCTTATTTCTGAGTGTTTACTTGCATGGGGGATAGAAAAACAACATGTTTCTCAATGGAAAAAGAGTTTAATGATATCATTTCATTAAATATATACTGCTCGAGTTCTGAAATCACTGTCTAGTGAAAATCTAGAGGAAAGTTATTATCTAGTGTAATGAAGCACACATCATTTACTCAGGTATTTAGCTACTACTTGATTCTAGGCTATAGTTCATCTAAACTTCCTAGTGAATGTCACACTACAGATAATATACCATGACTCATGATTAATAGAACCATTGCTGTTTTTAATTACAGAATTTTACAAAAAATTATACAAGAGAAAATAATTGCTTCACCTGTAACTTGAGGAATCTCTTCTTAGTGATTTGTTAAATGTATTCATTTTAGAATTAGTAAGTTTCTTTTATGGAATCTTGGAGTTCAGAATGAGCTGTTGTGTAGTGTCTTCAATATTTGAAAACATATGCCCAGTATTTATACTGTGCACATCTGGTGTCCATTGCTTATGTTAAAATAGATAACATTTTAAGACCAAAAGACTAGAAAATCTATTAACTAAGTGACAGGAAAACGGAATAGGAATATGAAAATGTCCTCCAAGAGTGTAAGATTCTCTTGGAAATAACTATGAGATATTCCTAGAAAGGTACTGGGATCAGACTGTGATGGTTTTTATGTGTCACACTAAACTAGTGAATCTCATTCAAAGACAATATTTTAAGTAGGTCATTATGCAGCTTAGTGTAATTTATGAGAAATAGGAGTCAGAAAAGGCACTATGAAAGCTCATCTGATGTGCTCAAACTAAAATAGCTAGGATGGTCCCTTTATTCAGTTTGTTATATAACTGTGAAGAGGGATGAAATTAAACTTTTGCTATTTTGTCAATAGTCCGGAAAAGAATGTTTTTAAAAATTGTATCTCCTTTCCTTTCCCTCTCCTCTTCCTCTTTGTCCAATCCATTTTTTTCCTCTTCCTCTCTTCTCAGTGTATCCCTTCTCCTTCTTCTAAGCAGGTCAATTTTAAAATGAAGGCATAAACCAAATAGAAGGCATACTTGGACAATTAAGAAAGATGCAAGACCTTTAAATAACTCAATGGAAATGAAAATTATATAGTAAATTAACACAAACAGAAGAGGAAAATCAGCAAAAGCTATTTTAACAGTAAAAGTAATTAAATTTCCCTTCCTTTTATATATGTCATTTTTTTTTCCTGGCCTAATGTTAATAATACACTAACTTCTTAAATGACTGCAAACAGTGACTTTCCTTTTCAGTATAATGTAAAAAGACCATGAATCCAGCCACTATGGAAATTCAGCCTATGAGAATAAAAGCATAGATATGATATGATGAATTAAAAGTATTATTATTCCTAGTCTGTATTTTGATATTAATCTCATGCAATAAAATCTCAAGAACCAATATAGGATGCCAGCATTATGATCATAGATTACAATGCTAATATTGCCAATATGAAGAACACATGTCAGAGAGTTAAAACCCTAGATTCATACTACAAGTTTACCCTGAAAAACTGATTAGTTTGGCAGTGGTGGGGGTATGCAGAAAATGAAAGTAACACTTTTTTCCCATAAGAAATTTCATACTACGTTGTATTTACATTCTAAAAAATGGTAATTTCTGAAAAAAGATATTCTAAAATAGACTCGTGAAATGTGTAGACAATGAGACTGTGGTTTCAAAATGAAAATTTTTAAATAGAATTTTAAATAATGGTGACACAATATTTCTTTTCTTTTAATGTTTAGTCTCTCTTTTAAAACATTTAAATGATAGATACATCCTGATAGAAATTATGATTCTCAACAGAGTCGCAGGAATGTATTTTCAGCAATGTTTAAACTGTAGAGGAGTGATTATTTAACCTGTGATAGGGAGGGAATGTTCTCCAGGAAATGAGTATAAACAAGCAGAACAAAAAATATCCCAGGGCACTATACTCATCAGCAAATGAACTAATTATTGTGACCTTGGGATGCTGTTCTTTTTAACATTGTACTTTTTTTTAAACATGGTGAACATTAATATTCATTTTACCTAAATACATTTAGGGTGAAATAAAGAGATGCTTTGATTTTGTAAATTATAGAATTTTTATTTGAAATTGAAACTAGCATATTAGTTATATTTGTATGTTCATTAGACTACATTCTTCTAAGGAAAGACACAGAGGTCTAAATTGTCAGCTTAGAAAAATAGGAAGTATATTTCTCCTTGAAGCTCAAAGAAGGATCTTTTTTTAATGTAATGAATAATGATTTAAGTTTCACTTGACTTACATCATAGCTACTTTTCTCATTGCTGGGAAAAATTAGCCAACGACCCAAGTTAAAGGAAGAAATGTTTAATTTAGCTTATAGTTTATAGAGGAGTCAGTCCATAGTTGGTTGATTGTAAGGCTGGGTGGCATGGCAGAAGGGCATCACAGTGGAGAAAAAATTCATGCAGTAGCGGGGAGAAGGCAATGAGAAGCAAGCAGCAGACTTGCCTTTTTTCTCTTCATTTATATTCCACAGAGGCTGTAAACCTATGGATTGCTGCTCTCCACATTCAGAGTGGGGCTTCCATTAGTCACATCCAGAACTGCACTAATTCCAGCACTGAACTAATTGATCACCACACACTTTAATCCCAGTATCACATGCCCTACATCTATACAACTCTGAAAAACATGAAGCTTTGTGGGGGACATCTAGATACATTTCACCCTTGGCACCTAAAAGACTCATGTGTATCTCTTTATATGAAAGGAATTTAATCTATGTCTAAGAGTTGCCAGAGTCCTAACAGTTATAGCATTGCTAAAGTCTCCTCTGAGATTTAAGGCAAATTATTAGGCTGCCGCCATTCTGGAACATGGTACTCTGGGGCGCTCTTCTCAAACAGTCTTTCACCTTTGCTATCTTGAAGTTTTAAAGGCTGGAGTCCTGATGGATATTGTGATGTCCTCAAGCTATCTTTTCTACTATTCTTTTTTGACAACCAAGTTTTCCTCTGCTCCATCTTTGCAGGTCATAACTTTATTAGAACTTTTTTTATGGCCAAATTCAGAATTTTTAAAATCATACTGCTGGACCTTTGCTCTTGATTCTCAACATAGATCTGGCTAAAAGCCCCCAACACTAGCCATGCCGCTGCCTCAACATTAGACTGCCTTGAAATTTCCCGTAAGTTCAGAAATTTCCTGTCAAGTTCAGCTTACAGCATTTGGAGCTGCTTCTTCAGCCAGCATCTCCAAACATTTCCAAACTCACAAGTCAGTTTCAAAGGCTTCTGAATCACATGGTCAGGCACAGTCACAACAATGAGCACACTCCTGGTACCAAAATTCATTTTAGTTACTTATCTCATTGCTGACACAAAGTATTTGATGTCCAAAATTAAAGGAGGAAAGGTTTGTTTTAGCTCATAGTTTGTAGAGGTTTCAGTCCATAGGCAGCTGATTCCAATGCAGGGCAGCATGGCAGAGGGGCATCACAATGGAAGAACAATTCATGGTGTGGCAGGCAGAAGGCAGTGATCTGCAAGCAGCAACAGCAAGCCTGTGTTCCGTTTCTCCTTTTATATTCCATCCAGACTATAAGTGTATTTGTTGCCACCCACAGCCACGGTGAGGCTTCATTATCCATACCCAGAACTATGCTAATTCCAATCAATGAACTAATTGACTACCACACACCCTTAACCCCAGTGTCACACTCCCTAGATCCAGCCAACTCTGAAAAGTCCCACCTATGAGTGCATGAGCCTTGGGGGGACATCTAGATGCAAGCCATGACAACTTACATTAATTATTATAATCATTTAGGATTTACTATGCAGATTCTGATCACTGATTCATCAAATCTTTCAGTAACCTCCCAGCAACATTTCACTTTATGTCTTTTCAATGAAAAGATTGGTCCCAGACCAGTGCTAAACATTTTATTCAAAAAATTAATGTGCCTGAACAATGAATTAACTAACATGTTCAACCATAAAATGGGGAAATTCCCCTTTAATCTCCTGGCAAATTAGTAAATGTCTTAATTTGGAAGAATCTAAATGTCATTCATAGAATGTTTAATAAAACTTAACAAATGTGAAAAATTAAAAGACTGGCTATAAAACAAAGCAATAAGGAGCTGGGCTGAGAATATAGCTCAAAGGTAGAAGTCTTGCCTAGTATGTCTGAAGTCCTGGGTTTCATTTGAGTACCACTAAAATGTAAAAAGAAGCAGCAACAGCTAGAACTTTGTATTTTGGAAAATCTTTAAGTATTTAATTTTACAGTATAACTGTATAGTTGAGAAGAAAAAAATCTTTATTTTAAATGAGACTGGATTTTTTTACTTTTCTAGAAATCATTTTTTCTCCCTTTGGAATATGCATCACAGGCTCTACAAGCAGTGACTCATAAGAAGCTGTCGTAGTAACTAATACAACATAACTTATACTGATAGTAGGCTTTGGAAGATGGTTGATTTCCTTAGATTTTTAGTGGATAAGAGGTAATCATTGATCATATGTAAGCAGTTTCTCAACTAGAAATTTTAGAGTTAAAAACTTACATAATATATATGATAAGTTTTGGGGTTGTTATACAAAAAGATGTATATTTAATGATGTTAGTTACATAAGAATTCTTAATAAAGTTACTCTCTTGTTGTGAACACAGCCAATTTCCAGACAGATATGTCCTTTGAGCTAAAGCACTTCATTTCAATTGTGTTTTAAATAATGTAGAATAAAATTTATAAAATAAATATGTGGAAGATATTATCTTGTGACCTTTTTAAAAATTTTTTGAATGCATAATATTTGAAAACTAACATCCTTTTTAGTAAATACCTCAAAATTTTACAAAAATCTTCCCTTCTGTATTGCATCTCAGATAATGCATTGCATATCTGCTTAGCTTATGTAGAGACTTTTGAATTAATTCTGCTTAGTTTTTAATTCATATTAAATTATTCACTATTATAAAAGGGTGTTTTCTGAAATATATCTTGAATAAATTTCTCACTCACCTCACTGTTGCTACATTTCAGTCAAGCAAGAATCATCAATGAAGCAATCACTGTGCAATAAGATCTTTGTCTTAAAAGAAGTAGTATCACTTAATAAAGTAAGAAAATTAACATCAAAATCATAAAGGAAATAAGATGCAATTTTTAAAAGTACAGATGATAATTCTAAAAAGAAAAGTTTTATTTATATTTATCCTGATTTTATGAATAATTACCTAGACTTGAGGAACTTTTGCCTAGACATAGGAATGTAGGGCAGGAAAGATGCTGGTATGTAAGAAAGGTTTATTTTGCCGTACAGTTTTGGAGGAACTAGTCCATGATTGGTTGGCCCAATTGCTTTTGGACCTGAACATCTTGATGAGTGTACTGACAGGAGAAACTGCTTATCTCACAGCAGCTAGAGGAGTAAAGATAGAAAACAGGGAGAGACTGAAATTTCAACATCCTTTTTGAAGGCCTGCACTCAATGACCTAAAATCTCTAAGTAAGCCCCATGTGTTAGTGGGATTTCTGTTAGTGTCATAAAATAACTGTGATAATCAGTTTGAAAGGAGAAAGTTTATTTGGGTGCACAGTTTCCAGAAGTTTCAGTTTATGCTAGATTGAGTTGCTTACTGCATTTGGGCCTGTGGCAAGGCAGTAAATTATGGTGGGAAGAAATGCTGCCCACTTCATAGCAGCTAAGAAATAAAAAAGAGGAGGGCACATAGTCCAAAATACCTACTTCATGATCACTACTCTAATGACTAACTTCTTATGCTAGGCTCTACTTCCTAATGGTTCCACCACTTCCCAGTAGGCTGGGGATGAAGCCTTCAACATATAGGCATTTGAATAACACTCAGGACACAAACTATAACAACTATACTAACCCTGAAAATACAGTGACACATGTATTTAGCCAACAATTAGTTCAGTAAAGATTCATCAGCAATTCTGACTGTAGCATGGAATAACTAGTCAAAAAGGAAGAAAAGAAAATGGAAAAGTTTTTGATTTTATTGTAGGAAAGCCAAAGAAAAAGAATAGATGGGGATATGTTTCATATAATTCAATACTCAGAGAAGGAAAAAAAGACATTTGTGTGAAATAAGTTATAGAGAGCCTTTCCCAGGTCTTGTCTAGGTCTGCAAAGTTTATATTTGTAATCTCATGGAAAAGTTATTGGAATTCCAGCAAGTTAATTCCAACCTACCACTTCCAGTGCAATTCAAGGCAAGAAAAAAAAAACTTAGACATATTTATAGTTAGGGGGAGCCAAGTGGGTCCTAAGTCCCACTTGACTAAGACTAGATAGTGGTTTATCAGAACAAAGGCTTCAACGTAAGGCCCAGCCCAGAATTTATTAATTCATGAAAAAGGGAGTAGTTTGAGGATGAAAAAGGGAGTGGTTTGAGTGGTTTGAGCAGAATGGTAGGAAATAGTGAGTACTGTGAGCTGGGCTAGGTAGGAGGCCTGAAAGCACCTCTGCAATATGCGGAGAGAAGGTTATGCAGAAAGACTAATCTGCTTAATGCAACTGAGGTAGCATTTAATGTTTTGAGGATGGTGCTTCTGTTCTGATATATACACTTTTCTGCTCTAGGAAGTCATAGCCTTTTACCTCGAGTGTAGATCCCACACAATAGCCCTGGAGCCATGATTCTTCATCCTGCTTGGCTCAAGCATGTGTTTGGCAGTCACAGGGATGGGGTTGGGGAGGGTGAGGGGATATGCACACAGTGACTGTGCCTAGCTTCAAAGATTACACATCAGCACCTCAGCTAACCCCATTTACGTTGCTTAAAGTCAATTGAAGGGGAAAAAAATGGCCTAGCCAACTCTGTACATATCAGTACACAGAGATAGGGTCAGGTTTAGCTAAAATGGAGATAACTGCTCTTGTTCAATGAGAGTCATCCAGATGGTCCTCCACAATAAGTTATCTTCCAGAGGTGCACAAGAGCTAGAATGTTCCAAGTGTTTGAAGGGAAAGCAAGTAACATTACATCTAAATAAAATTCAAACATAAATAATTAATACTTACAAACCCTGCATGCACACACACACACACACACATGCATATATGGATTCATTTATTATCGAAAAACTAATAAATATATATCACAATAAAAACATAGACATATAAGAAAGTCAACACAAGAATCTTTATAAGGAGTAAAGGCTTATACAAGTACAGTTCCTGTTTCTAATGTGCCTAAAAGATTCAGGGAAAAAGTTGCTATAGGTTTAGCATTTACCCTTGTATCTGAAAAATTTGATTGATGAGCACAATAGATAAGACATCCTAAGTCAATGTATTTAGGACCAAGTTAAATGACTTCATGAGTAAATTGATTTATTGACAATATAAAAGTTATACAAAATATTGTCATCTTTCATAAAACAGAAGTACATTTCAAAGTTAAATTTGAATTTCTCTAGGTTTTTGTACTTTTAAGGGTCAAAAAATAATGCTTTCCAAATTCAGCACAACATACGCTTAAAATTTTTGCATAACTTTTAGAAAATATGACTAAAATAGCTGATTTAGAATGCTCTTTTATGGTTACATTGTTTTTGCAATACACCTATCTCAAAAACAGTCTGTGCTACTTCACTAATAAAAGCTGTTACTGAATACAACTGTGCTATTTCAAATTCATGTCATTGAGCCCGGCCTGGTGGCTCAGGCCTGTAATCCCAGCACTCAGGAGGCTGAGACAGGAGGATTGTTGCGAGTTAGAGACCAGCCTGGGCTACAAAGTGAGCTCAAGGACAGCCTGAACAGCATAGTGAGACTGTGTATCAAAAAGACAAGGGCTAGGGATCTAGCTTAGTGGCATAAGTAACTGCCTGACAAGTGCAAGGTCATGAGTTCTAACCCCGGTGCCACAAAAAAAAAAAAATTAATGTCATTGGCACTTCAAACTAGAAAGGAAGAGAAAACAATTCACTATGTTTTCCAGAATCTACCTAAGTATTGGTCAATATAAAAATATATAGTTTAATTAAATTCATAATATATTATTGATTAATGTTTATAATTCATATCAATATGGGGAATTCAAGTTTCAGAGGGAAGTAGAATGTGATTGAATTAGTCACTTTTTTGCTGGGACAAAATATGCATCATGCATAAATAATTTAAAGGATGAAAGCCTTTAGGTTTCAGAGGGCTCAGTCTATGGTCAGCTAATTTTACAGCAGAAACATCACAGCACAAGGGCACGGTGAAGGAAAGCTGCTCACCTGGTGGCATCTAACATTCAGATGTTATGAGAAGAGTTTGAAAGAAAGTGGTGGGAAACTGGATATTGTCTCCCGGGTCATGTGCCTGTGATCCACACAGATACACCCAGAAATGTGCTTTACTGATGTCCTCAGTATCTCTCAAGCTAGTCAAGTTGACAGTAAAAATTAACTATCCTATGCACAATGCAAATTGTGAAGCCAGTACATACTGACCAAAACAACAGTTCTTTAAAAGAGACACAAACCTGGCATGGTGTCACTACCCTGCAATCTCTACATTCTGGGAGGTCGCAGTAGGAAGATGGCAAATTTAAATCTATCCTGGGAAATCTAGCAACCTAGCAAGACCCTATCTCCATACAAAAAATAAAAAGCATAGCGATGTAGCACAGTGTGAAAGCCTTGGCTCAGTCCCTAGGGGAGAGAGAGAGAGAGACAGAGAGAGAGAGAAAGAGAGAGAGAGAGAGGAATAGAGAGAGAGTGAGAAAGAGTCCATAGTGTAAAGTACAAAGTCTTTTGAAATAAAGCGTAGTATACCAAAACAATCAGGAAATTTTCTATAGTTCAAAGAATTTAATGGAATACTGGTTTCTACCTGAGACTTCAAACTTTGCCTGGCAAAGTATGTCTGGCATAATTCTACAGGTTCAAACTTAAAGGTTACATGCAGTTCTCTTTTGAAAAGTATCTACTCATTCTATAAATATTCACTAAAACACCCTAATTAATGAAACAGTGCCAGACATTTAAGGTACTGTTTTAAGGATAGAACAAGTAAGTCTAGTATATTTTAGTATCAGTCATATTTTAAAATTATTTTTCTGAAATTGAATTCCATTGATATTAGACTTACAGAAGTAGCATGTCACCCATCAGATACTAGTCATGAATTCAAGGTACTGGTGTGACCTTATTTAAACTCGCCTATACTAAATGCATAGAAAATAAGAAAAGAGACTTATATATCCTATAAAAAAGTAAAATGTATAGATATTAATTTTAAATTTCAAAATAATATAAACAAGTTAATATACTTTAATTGCAAATAAAAATTTTACAGGTATGTGACTGATAAAGGAAATGTGATTAATATTAGTTAATATGAAAATTTGGGTAAAATGTTTATCCTTCCTTTAAACAATAAAGGAATATATTTGTAGTGCATTTCACAAGTAAAGGCACCAATATGTATTCCTATGTCTTAAGTGCCAAGGGGCTATCAGGTATCATTACAATTTACCATTAAGCATTTTGTTTAAAGTTCATGTACTTGTATATCTGTTTTCTTGTAACTGGTACTGTTTTCAAAAACACAGTTGTCATGAGAAATATATGATTCTTTAAAAAATATCAATAGTATAAGCTGGATATGGTGGCTCACGCGTGTAATCTCGGCAGTCTGAAGACTGAGGCAGGAGGATTGGCGTGAATTTGAGGCCAGCCTGGGCTACATAGTGAGTTCAAGGCTGGCATGGACTAACTAATGAGACCCTGTCTCAAAAATGCACACAAAAAAAATCAGTGGCATCCCAATGAAACTATTAAGTCTGTCTAATCACACCACAGGTACTGCTGAAATGAAGGTCAAATAGTAACCAATAATTTTACACTTCCATGGAGTATATTTGAATAAATGATTTCAATTTCAAATTGGCAGACTTAAAAGAATTTGGACAGTAAAATTTGATAATTATCAGTGGATATATTTCATGTTCATATTTTATATGTACAGATAAAATATAATACACATTAAATATCAAAAAAGAAGGAATTAATAAAACAGGTATCAGTAGGAGGAGTATATGTACCATATTTTTGACATCCTATCGAAGAGAGTATTTTATGGCCAATAGTTTCAGAATTTGAAAATTCATGTAACTACTGCAAATGCTCACATTTGGAAAAAACTCCAAAATATTGATAATAGATAAACATTATGAGTTACTGACCTGTGGACAAGATATCGACTTTAATTTTATGGCCATTATTTTCCATATGATTACTTGACTCCTAAGCAAAAAGCAACAACTCAGGCAGAAGAGGCACCATTTGCTTCTGTAAAACACATGCAAATTTGGCATTATTCACATTATCTGTACTTCTTTTATATTTAGATAGATCCTAATATTTCCTGTTTTATGCTCAAGCGTGGGCGCTGGAGACAAAAGTCATGTTTGACGCTTTAAGTTTGATAATGTGAGACATGTGATCAACTAACTCAGTAGTGTAACAGGCATGGAATGGTTGATGATTCATAAGACCGACAGAGAGGGAGATGTAGATCTCATGACAGGGGCAGGTACCACTGAAAATAATTGCTGTGTAAATGCTTGCTCCAAAATCCATCCTCCTTAGTAGGAGAAACCGTGCTCTTTTCAGAATGATAGTACCTAGAAGTCAAGGTGGATCCATATGCAAAGGTTTAAACACTGGGATGTCAGTAGAGGTGTGAAATTTTGTGAAAGACACTCAGCAGAAGTTAGGTGTTTGGGTAATGACTGGACCTCTAGAAGCCCTCTTGGGACATTAGGATGAGAGCCACATGGTGGAGGCAGTGCAGCCTTGGAGGAGCTGGGCTCCCTGAGGATTAGGGGAAATTGACATAATAGGTCTGAAATGCTTCCCTCTGAGCTCGGTATGGAAGAAAGTGAGACCTGCTACATTCTTGAAGATTTTTCAGGTCTCATACTAGTAGAACATAATTCATAATTAACATTATCTTAGCGAACCAACAATGTGCTTTATCAGGGAAACAATTCCAGTATGAGTATATTTAAGAATATACAAATTCTTCATTTTCTACACAAACATGCTAGAAGATATTAGAAACAATGTAAACTAAACTAAAATAGAAATTGAATATGAATACATGAAATTTCCAAGTTCATTTTGTTGCTTGTTCCATCTGAACACTCAAGCAAGAAAACTCATCTTCCAGATTCTATTTGCATTCATCCATTACTCTTAGAAATCATAAGAGAACTTCACAGGAAGCTGAAGTTTAGATTTTTGTTTTTAAAATCATAGATTTCTCATGTTGGAAATATTTTCAACCGTGACATATTGTTTGATAGGAACTTTTCTTGTGATAAAGACTTCTGCTCTACCTTGAGATTGTGTAGAGGGTATGTTTGCATTGTCTCACATAGATTCACTTGTATTTTAGTGCTTTTTGTGTGGATCACAAAACCAGTCTCATTATTTTGGTGCTCATGTCAATCTGTATGCACGTGTTCTCTAATTTATATCTAAATTACAGTTCCAAATTCTATCTCTGTGCTGACTAGTATACACAAGCAAAACCACATAGGGAAGTTGCGTATATATTAGAATTAACAGAATGCTCTCATTTGTATACTATGGTAAACTTGAAACACTCACCCTATGCTGTTCTTTATTATGATTCAAGTGTCTCAGAAACTACACAGGCCTTTTCTTGCCACTCCCAGCCTCAGCTCACATATGGAAGTTTTAACTTAGGGTCAGGACCATTCAGGATGTCTTGGTGATTTTACTCATCTGTTTTTATGAATAATTCTTGGGACCTGAAATGTTTGTGCTGTTAAATATTTTAGGGGAGACTAATGGGATACATATTACTTTACAAGTAGATATGAAAAGCACTGGAATTCACACTGTCATTCTTCCATTGATAGTTTCCACCTTCAGAAACCTAGTCGTATTTTGTAAAAGAACATCTTTGCCTTTTCCATCTAGTCAATTTTTTTCAAGATCAACACAACATGATACAAAGTGAAAACTGCTTTATTGTTATAGTAATATATAAAAGTAAATGTAAGGACCTTCAAACTAATTATCAGTATATGTATCTACATGAAAGAATGAATATATGCATCAGATACATTGAGGGGAATTTTAAAAGATTTACTATGGACTATGGATTAAACTGTAGCACTTTTTTAAATTCTTAATTCCAGTTTCATGTTGCACAGTAAGGAATGGGCCTGATCTATATTTTCTCAATGGTAATCTATGCCAAGGAATTTCATCCCACTTTATGTGAAGCTAAATCAGATCTTGATTGTTAAGAGTGAACATATTCTTTCTTCCTAGAATTTACTCTTTTTTTATTTTTATTTGTACATGTTTGTAATACATAATGATGACATTAACATTGGAAATCAGTATAAATTTGTAACACATCTTAATTGTTTTTACTTCCCCTTTCCCTCCCATCTCTCGTAATTCTTTCCATTTCTTGGTCCCCTTTCCATTTGCAAAAGACCTATCTAGCATTTTTCATACTGACTTCCTGGGTAAATTTAGAAATCACCCAAAGTTCATTTATAGTATCTATAAAATTATTTAATTAATTATGTTCTTCTATCATTTAATAAATAGTATAATAGGTAAGTAGAGATTAAAATCTAAATATGCATTTTAGTAACAAAGCATATTTAAATAAACACAGATGTACTAGACATTACGCTCTATGTTAAATACTATCTATTTAAAACTATCTAAAAGCCATAGATGTTTAGAAAATAAG
>RJWT010026590.1:0-15757 GCA_004365215.1 Cuniculus paca | reverse complement strand
TAATTCTAACTATCTCAGCTTCCTGTAACAGTGTGAGGGGTATAAATGTTGATTCAATCCTATTGTTTGATATGTTTTTGAGGTCTTATAGATCCTGGTTAATTTTTTCTGTAGTAGTATTACCAATTATTGAAAGAAGAGTGTTGAAATCGCCTACTATGCTTGTGAGTGTTTCAGTGTCTCCTTTCAATTCTATTGGCTTTTAATACAATACTTGTAGCTTTGTTGATTGGTTTTCACACATTTAGAATTGTTCAGTCTTAGTGGATTGGCTTTCTATCATTATCTAATGTTCCTCTCTGATTTCTAAAATGAGTCCATTTTATATCATTAATGGTTGCTTGAATCATTTTTGTGTATACTTTTACTTTCAGCCTATTCTTATCATTATATTTTAATTGAATTTCTTGTAGAAAAAAATAACGTATGGTTATATTTTTAAATACATTCTGACAAGTTCTATCATTAGATTGATGTTTGTATTTGGATCATTTTCACTTAATGTGATTGTTGGTATGTTTGAGATTGTATCAAGTATTTTTTTTTATGTTACCTCTGTTTTTGGTTTATTTATTTTCTTTTCTTGCCTTCCTGTGGATCGAACATTTTTTAGAATATTAGTTTGATTTTTCCTTAGTGTTTTGTGCATCTTTTTTTATAGCTGCTTTGATTCTTGCTTTATGTAATATAATTATATATAAAAAACTTAACATAGCTTACTGGTATTGACATTTTATCAGTTCAAGTGGAATGTAGAAATCTTACTTCTAGTACAATTGTTATAAATATTTTCTGTACATTTAGAGACACGTCATAGAATATTATAATTTTTATTCAACCCTCAAATGTTAAATATGCAAAAGAAAAAGGAAATGTGCTTTATGTATTTTCACTCTTTCTCTCCTTATTTTCTCCTTTTCAGTGTTACCAAATTCCTCCTTTCATCACTTCACTTTGTTTAGAAAAATTTCTTTATTAAGGGCATATCTGCTGTGACAAATTCTATTAATTCTCTTCATCTGAAATTGTCTTGACTTTCTGTCTGTTCTTGAAGGTTCTTTTGCACTGAGTGGAGATCACTTAGTTGACAGCTCTCTTTCAGCACCTGAAAAATGTGTTACTTGCTCCAGCACCTATGATTTCTGGTGAGAATAAATCTGTCATTTTTGGAATTATTTTTCTGTACGGGCAATGTGTTATTTCCTTCTTTTCTTTTTCTTTTTTTTTCTTTTTCATTTGTTTGTTTGTTTCAGACAGGATCTCACTATGTAGTTGAGGCTGACCTTGAAGTTACTATGTAGCCCAGGTTGGCCTTGAACTCATAGCAGTCCTCCTGCTCAGCCTCCTGAATGCTGGGATTACAAACATGTGCCACCACCCCTGGCAGCTTTTTTTTAAAAATATATTTTTCTCATCTTCATTTTTTAGAAACATGACTATGCTGTGTCTCCAGTGGACTTCTTTGGATTAATACTGCTTGAAGTTCTCTTCGATTATTTGAATATGTAGAAATATGTCTTTTGCCAAGGTTGGAAAGTTCAATCATTATTTCTTTGAATACCTGGTCAGCTTCACTTTCGTTCCCCCTCTTTCTAAGATTTCAGGGATAAGAGTAGCAGATCTTTCATTACATATCCATAGGGTCCCCCAAGCTGTGTTCATATTTTATAGTCTGTTTTCTCTCTATCAATATTTATACTCTTTTATCTCCCAGCTCACAGATTCCCCCTTCTGCCCCTCATTCCTCTGTTGAGTTCTGTAATACTACCCAGCGTGGTTACAAATATTATCCCAGTTGAACATGGGACTTGGGGAATTGGAACAATTATGTTGACACTGACTTTCTTTTGCTGTAATATTCTTTGTCTCTGACTCAGGAGACTCATGTCTTCTGGAGCAGCCATAAAACCATGATAGATTAACTTGTCAGCTTACAGGTAGGAGCAAATATCAGACTCTTTACATTTTGGACAGTGATTCATGTCCACTCTTACTTTCCAATTTGGGTGTTCTTAGTCCACACTTACAAGAATGGGATTATTCTCTAATTCTTTATACAGGAAGATTAATATTTGACTCCAGGCAGAAAAACTTTCTTCCTCATTAAAAGGCATGAACTTTATGATTCTGTCTGTGTAACATTATTAGCAATTCTCCTGATGATAGCGGTTTAGTATTTCTCCCATTCATTATTCCATGCCCACATCTGTGTAGATTAAATTGACCACTTGGCAGTTTGTTAGCTTTCAATATTACCTTCATCTAACTATCTTGAGAAAAAACTCTCATATCTAAAGGCTAATGACATGTACTTTTTCTTAATATGCAAAGTAAAAAAATGAAGCAAATTGAATAAATGTGATAAAACAATAAGACACATTAAGGAGAAGGTGTCATTTCAGGAAGTGACAAGGAAATGGGCAAAATAAAAGTGGAGCATACTGACTTGGAATCCCTCACTTTAAACACAATAAAGGCAATTTTGCTTTTATTTGACTTGAATTCTGTTTTGCATCCTAAGTTGAGCCTTTCATAAGAGGACAGCTTTCTCATCTGCATATGACCGAGTCCTACCTGGGCTTGGCTCTGTGCCTTGTGCCTCCAACCATGACAGTTCGTTAGATGTTGACATAGCAGCCATTTAAGACACTAGGCCAGAGCTCATCTTGGAACATGCTGCTACAACATTGCATTGGTTTTTTGTGGAGGATGACCCACTGCAGTAGTTTTTATAGTGGCCATGTTTGATGTCTGAAACAGAAAACTGGAAGAAGCACGAATAGCAGAAATTATCTAATGACAACCTGGAGTAAGGGTTGGAATTGTTGGGAAATATTAAGAGATTAGCAACAAACATTCCTTTCTTATATTACCCAAGGATCAATCTCCCTCCTGTACCCCTAACAGGCACACACACACACACACACACACACACACACACATGCGCACGCGCAGGCACAAGCGAGTTTTACGCATTCTAGAAGATTAAAGGAGAAACTATATTGTAATAATTTAAACCTAAGCAGTGGTCTTCCAGTGCCCCAGCCAAAGTAATGATGGAAACAGGCCTGGAGTGGACAGACTTAGTGCAGCGTATCCACCTCCGCGTCTTCCTTATTGGAGAGCTAGCGCATACAGTAGGTGAATTCTTGCAGACACAGTGCTGTGGTTGAGAGACAGCTGTACTTTTAAGGGTACTACATGCTCCTCTCTGTTCTCTACACAGTTGTCTGTGTTGTTTCCTTTGTTCTTAGTTTACCAATTGTGCCTTTTAAGTATTCCCATATTTTCAGTTTGCTTTTTTCCCCCCGAATTTTTGCCTAATTTCCCCCTCCTTGTTTGCCTTCTTTTCTGGGCTGGGATCTAAGTCTGGTTTATATTTCTTTTTGTGTCTGCTTTACTCTTCAAAATGATTCCTTTTTTCTAATTATTATTCTCATTCATTTTCTCGTCAGAGAATTGAGTAATGTGTAAAAGGGACCTCCCAGCTGATCTTTCAGGGCAAATATTTCCCTATGTGTCTTTAAAATTATTCTTTTCTGGTGCTGGAATTATGGCCAATGTCTTCCTTATACCTTGCTACTGTGCAAAATGACATTTGGTTTGATCAGTGCTTACCTCACTTGCTTTCCTCTTGCTGCATTCTACAGCAACTGCATGTGTGTCTCTGTGTGTTTGTGTGCCTGAATGTAGTATAGCTGCAAAAGAGTGTCCTAGGTGTGTTTGTGTGGTTATGGGTTTGTGTGACCGAGTTCAATGTAAAATAGATGCACAGGAGAATGCTCTGCTGTACTCTGACATGTTTATTTTGGGATGTCATTTCCAATCAAATACAACATTTATAACCCACCTTCTTCATGGCTTTCTGGACCACAGTTTAAATGCCCAAGAATAAACATGTCAGCTGTAAATGGAAGATTATGGCAGCAGCCAAGACAGATTGCCATCTCATCAGCTGCTTAAAAATTAAAATTTTCTTCTGTGGTTAGATTTGCTTACAACTATGTCTATGGGCTGTGAATAAAGCAGATATTTGGTGGAGCGAATGGGTTATCGGATATAAAATGTTAAAATCACTCAGAACGCCTTGTCTGGCAATAGAAGACAGCCACAGAGAACTCCAAGTTGACCTGGATTGCTTTTAAAGAAAATTCTCCCAAACCACCAGGCTCTCATGATTCTGCAGCCTAAGAAGATTACATTTTCTAGTGGGTTATGTACTAAGTACATATGAAAACCGAGAGTCATATATTCATGCGTAAGCATGTAATTGTATAGGATGTCTAGTTACAAGAAAGTGTAACTTATGTTTTGGTTTTCTTTCTGAATGTATTTTTCACAAATGAGTACACTTAGCTTGTAGGCATACTCTTTGCACATAGCAAATAAAATTGCATGCTGTCACGAGTAATTTGCCAGTGTCTTCAAAAGCTAAGAACTTAATATATCTTTAATATTTAAAAAGCTAGCAAAAGCTGTCAACCGGCCAAGTGGAGAGGTACCCCATGGAGTTGGATTAACATTGTCAAATGAATGTGACACAGTGTAACTCCATGAACGATGGTATGTTGTGTCTTCATGAGAAGTTTCTTTACAACACACTACCTGCACCAGGGCTTACCTGGGTTATTATAAAATACATGGATCTCTGCCTCTTTTTTTTCTAGCATTGAGGGAACCTGAGAATAGAAGTTCCACGAACAAGTCAAACAGCCTCTTCAATGTAAAACTAGCTTTTATCACTATCTTGAGTTTGGGTTTCTCAGGGAACTAATTTTCTGGACCTTTTCCCAAATAAATAATCAGGCAGCAGTGTATACCTTCAGTGGGGAAGCTGTGGCACATGGCGGTGGTGACAGTGACACCTTTGAAACATGATATGTTCATAGATACATCATCTGGCTGCTGTGCTGTGGTCAGAGAGACAGCAGAGGTGCAGATGCTGACCTATAAAGGTGGATCAATGCCGTGGCCAGGACCTGTATTAGTTTTCTTATCTTCATGAGTTGGGTCCTATTGGGTTGCAAACCCAGCTGCCTTTAATTGACAGGTACCCAGGGCACAGCACATGAAAGACATTGTGTTGCTGACCTCTGTTTTTGTGTTTTTGTTCACATACAGGCAGCAAGAATGGAGATGCACTAAGATAGATGTTCACAGCTAAAGCAGGACAGAAACACAACCCTTGGCAATTACAAAATGCCAGTAACTTTTCCCAGTGAGCACTTAGCTGGTTAAGTGATCGTTGAAAACATGTTTCTTAAGCTCGAATTGTCTTTAGATGAATAGGAGGAAATAATGCCTGTCTTTTCTTTACTGTAGTGTCTATGTTCTCCCAAACAAAATGAATAAAACACTGAAGATTTATCTGAATCAAGTCCTTAACTTATTTTTATCTGAATATTACGAGGGAAAAATCTTGGATAGAAATAAGAGCCTAAATTATCTACATAAATGATGTGATTCTTACCTTATTTTTTAACCTACAGGACATGACTTTTAACTCAATGAATCAGGAAAAAAGACACTATTATTTATTACAGATCACAAAATTAATAGTAAAAATTACATCATGATTATTTCAGAAAGGTATAGATAGAAATTAAGTTTTCCATCATGACCTCAACTGTTACCAGTTAGTATATAGTTGGTCTTTCTTTATTCAGAAAATTTGAACTCCTTGATTTCTTTTTTTTAATTATTTTTTTAACTCCTTGATTTCTATAGTATGTACAACTCAAAAAGTTTAGAGTTTAAAATCTAACAAATTAAATTTAGTGTCAGTGGTGTATGTTCACATAATTTTAACACTTTTCTGTGGCAGTTATAAATACATTAATCCTTTTCATTTTGTGCTTACTGCAAAAATAAAATTAGCTAATGGTTATCCAATAGTATATATCTGAAAACTCTGGCTATGGTAAATTTCACGGATACTGACACTTCTTTGAGAAAACTGATGTGCTTTCCCACTGCCTTGTCAGGAGAGTGTTCTTACCATCTGAGTAATATCCAGCAGATGATTTCAAGATATGGGTCAGCCGGTAAACACATGTGGGATTATAAAGAAAATTGGTCTGAAACAGCTCAAATTCACAAATACACTATACCATGCCCAGTATTTTATTTATCAGAAATTTTAATATACACTTTCATCATAATTCTCTCCAAGGTAGTCTTGGCACAACTTGAATATTTTCCTTCTTGTAGTTTCTGTAACTCTTCACACAGGAACAGCTGTGATACAGAGGCAGTTTACTGAAGGCACCCACACAATTTGGTGGCTCTGAATACCAGGTCTAGGACCTGAATTAATAGCTAGCAGAATGCTTATGGTCAACCAAGAGGCTCACTGCCTTTGAATGGTTTTAACATAAGGTATGTCTGCATTGGTTGATTTGAGGGCGTTCTAAATTTGGGTATATCTGATCTGGGATTCCTGATTGATAGGTAAGAAGTTAGTCGAGTAGGCAAACTGAAAATCAAGAGGGGCACAGGAAGTGGGACAGAATTTATTTAAAGTCATTGAGAGAACTTTCCACTAAACATTTTGTAAATGTTTTCCAGTAAACAGTGTTTCTATCTATCTTGTTTTCCATCCATGTGCCTATACCTTACTAGCCTTTCCTTGGTCACACGCTGAGATGAAACGCTGTGAAGATCCACCTGTCTTCCAGAATGGGCCAGCACAATGCCAAGAGAGTAATTTTCAGGGGAAAATGAAGAGTCAGGAGAGCTGAACATACTTGATTGACCAGAGCACTATGGTGGTGACACACTGTGCACATAAAGATCAGTTAGACAATGTAACATTAGGTCATTAAGTTATAAAATTTATCTAAATTGCTATTACATAACACTTAGTAACCAAAGCCTCCCCTTCTTTTTAATTTAAACCCCAAGATCTCTAATAACTATGCTTGGCATATCTAAAACTCACTGCAACCTACTGAGCTCCAATCCCTTTACCCTCTGTAGATAACTTCACCTATTTTACAAGAGCTCCACTTCCTCACTTCCTTATGCCCTGCCTGCTCACCAAACCTTCTCTGAGTCTCTGATTCTGACTAAGAACAATCTCTCCTCCAGGACCCAAATTATTTCATTCCATCATTGTATCTGGAATTTATTACTTTTTAAAATTTTGTTACTTATTTGTACATATTTGCAGTACATGAAGTTTACCTTTATCTTAGGGAGTAGGTTTCGTGTACTTAATGTATCTTGATTCTTTTTATTTCATTTCTCCTCCCTTTCCCTTTCTCTAGTTCTCTAGTTTCCCCATTTTCATATTTTTTAGTTCACATTTACTACTTCTTTCCCAGTTTCTTTTCTTTGACCTGTACACATGCTCATATATCCTTAAAGAAACTCTTCTTTGATTATGAATCATTAATTATTGTTCCTTCTCCTTTATTTCTTGTTCAATCACAGAAGTATATTAAGCACCTATGAGATGTGGTTTAAAAACACAATTTTTAGGGCTGGGGATCTAGCTCAGTGGCCTAAGTGCCTGCCTGGCAAGCACAAGGTCATGAGTTCAATCCCTGGTGCCGCAAAAAAACAAAACAAAACAAAAAAACCCACAATTTTTTACAGACATATTTTCACTAATTCTCTTCAAAATACTCTCCCTCACTTCAAACACAGTTACACCATTATTCTTGACACTCTGTGAAGCAGTTCTGGAAGCTGTCTTTCTTTAGTTGGTCTGCTGTGGCTGTGACGCCCTGAATTGATTCAAAAGTTTCCTTTTCATGGTCATTTAGACCTTGAGAAGGAACTAGAAGTCACTTGGTGCCAGATCCTATGAATAAGGTGGATGAGGACGCACCATGTTTTTGAGCCTGTCTTTTCATTGGATGCCACTAGTGTGCACAGTAGTTTGACCACACCTGGTAAAGACATGAAACTGGACTTTCACAATTGATTTAAAAAGTGACAGGAGCAAGAGAATAAGCGTGTTTGAAGAAAAAGTGAGCCTTTTGAGATTTAAAGGCAGCACGTCTTTTACTTTAATAATTTTTTCAATTTTAATATTTACTGTTTTGATCACACCTTGTATTATGTACCAGACGTTATGCTAAACTTTTTAAAAATTTCCATAGTAAAATAGTCATTTTTAAAAATTAAAACAGCATATTTGTATTAAATTAGAAAAATACAGAAAAAATATAGTATAAAATAAAAATTATAAATACAGTGGTACCTCGGTTCACAAACACTTTTGTTTGCAAACCATATGGTTCACAAACAGAATTGTTTGGCAAAATTATTTTTTGTTTGAAAACTCTGTATCAGATGACAAACAAGACCACAGTCATCTTTCCTATACACACAAATGTGGCCATCTTTTCCAAAATTGTAGAGTAAATTAAATTCATGAATCAAGGTACCATTGTAATCTTACTTAGGCACTACACACTGTTAATATCCAATATATAGACAATGACCAATGTATTGCTATTGGTAATGATGTAGTTTAGATATAGAGAAATATAAAATATGATTTATAATGTTGAGTTTTCAAATTTATGTTGAGATGTTTCTCATACCTTTGAATACTGTTGAAAGCACAACTTGTGATAGCTGATATCTCTGAGTTTCAGACTGAGAACTTCTTGTTGTACCTTCATATAATAGGAAGAAGAGTCCTTATTATAAAAACACAAATCCAACTTATGATGTCTCCATTCTTATCACCTAATTGTGTCCCAAAACTCTCACCTCCTAATCTTATCACATTGGGGGCTAGAATTTCAACATATGAATTTTGGAGGAACACAAACAGTCCATTATGATATTCTTATTCTATTCTGTAATGTTATTTCTGGAATGTGGCCATCCATCCATCCACAAATCCACCCAAGATCATGGTTCACAGCCTACCTTCATCTAAATGGCACATGAGATGGACTCTTGTTAAGAATGGCATATGCTACCACTAGAGTATTACAAAGGGGGTCAGAAATAAGTGTTTATTTTCCAGTCTGGTGGGCTTCTCTCATCTGTTGACTGAATATAACTGATCAAATTTTCCTCCAAATCCATGTGTTGAGGATTGGCAAAGCCTCTATCAAACTAGGCTTACGAATAACTCCACAGAGAAAGCACCATCCTACCTTCCCCTATCGTTAACTAGATTTTACATAGTGTGAAATAAAGTGTTTTGGGAGTAAGCCATTGAGATAAGAGGCCATTGAAATTCTATCTATCTATCTATCTATCTATCTATCTATCTATCTATCATGACTTAATATATAATATATATTACTTTATATATTCTACATTATATGTATTACTTTAATGTAGAAATTAGTACATGTCTAAAAGTAGATGATACCATAATAGATATATAACATGTCAGATTGCTGTAGACAACAGGGACAGTAGAAAATATGGCATTGAATTTTGGGATGATGGAGTACCAAGGTATAAAGTGATGAAACATTTGGTTATATGGTAATATTTGGTTATAAGATAAGCAATTTAAAGGTTTTGAAGAAACCTTATCAGTTTAAAGGAAGAGATTAAAATAGAATGCTGGTAGGATGTTGTACTACTCTAAATTCAGATGTATATGTATATGATTTGTGAGATAGGCTTACAGGCTCAGCATTGGAAAAATCCCACTGGTCATTTGCATGATCAGAAATGGAAGAATCCAAAATGGTTATTTGTGGGCTGGAGGACTGGAGGATCCAATCATGGTCAAAGGTCAAATGCTTGGAAGCTCACCAAAGTGTCACTTGTACAAGTCTGTGTTGGAAAGTCAAGGAGTCTATGTTGGAAAGCTGAGAAGTCTATGCTTGAAGACTGAAGGAACAGGGAGCCAACATCCAAAGGCAAAGACCAGAGCTCTTTGAAGAAAGGGAAGACTTCCTTTTCCCATACTTCAAGTCTATTGGCTGGTACTATCCACATCTGGGGGAGGGGGTCTACTCTCCTCAGTTTGTGGCCTACTTGTCAATCATACACAGGCACAGCCAGAGCTTTACTGATCTACCAGGCAGTTCTTACTCAAGTTGACATATTACAATTTACAATTATAAATATGTTGGTTTGGTGCAAACTATATTATTTTCATAAGGTTACCACAAATCTAAAAGTGGTAGACGTTCACCCCCTCACAGTCTCAGAGCCTAGAGGTCCAAAATCAAGTTGTGGGCAGAACTATACTCCCTTCTAGAAGATCTGGGAACGAATTTCTCTAGGCTTCTTCTTTGCCTCTGGTCTTTGTTGGCACTCTTTCTTACCCTATGTCTTGGAGCTGCATCAGTCTAGCTTCTGCCTGTGCCTTCACATGTCTGTCATACATTCTGTGTGTTTGTATGTCTGGCTCTAAATCTCTTTCTTCACACAAAGACACAAGCCACTGGAACTAGGTCCACTCTAAGTCAGTATGACATTATCCTAAACTGACTATGTCTGTGAAGACCCTAATTCTAAATAAGGTCATATTCACAAGGGCTAGGATTTTACTATCTCTTTTTGAAAAGCACAATTAATTCTACTCAGAAAATGGACATGGAGGGCTAAGGGTGTAATTTAGTAGGAGAGCAGTTGCCTGGCATATATGGGTTTCCACCCTTAGCGCTACAAAAAAAATTTGTAAGAAAGTAACAAACTTATGCTTGTTTGTAGGTAAAAACCAGAAGAAATAGGAAAAGTACAGATGTTCAGAGCTTCAGATGCTGAGAAAGAAGGCCCCTGATCTGATACTTTCAATACGTAGCTTTTAGGGTGTCTGGAGTGGAGGAGGAGATTCTCTATGAGGATGAGGCCATTCCTGGACCAGAGAGTAGACTGGCAGATGTGGTCAGATGCCCACAAGAGATTTCGTTCACCTTTCATTTGCTCCTAAACCTGTTACAATCTAGCTTCCATCCAATTAAGCAGGTGAAAATGCCCTTCTGAATAGGTTTTAATGACTTCTGGGTTATTAAACTAAATGGACACATTTTATATTTTGTCTTACTTTACCCCTTTGCAGTATTAAGAAACAGAACAGAGACTTTTCTTCCCTGTTATTCTCTTCTTTCTTGCCTTCCCATTTTGTCTTTTTGTAAGTATTTTCATGACCATGGTTCCACTTTTGTGGCCATTCCACCTTAGTTCTCTCGTGGAGCTTCCGCAAGAAGCCGTGAGTTAGTTACTCAGAGCTCTGTCCTTGTCCTTTGTCTTCACATTTCTTGCCTCCACCCAAGCTCGCAAAGCTTCCTTTTATGTGCTAATGGCTTTCATATCCGCATGGTTTTGGTGAAATCTCAGGATCCCTGTGTCAAGTGGCAAAGGACATTCCTGATCACTCCACAGAGACTTCAAGATACAAATTATCTTGTCCCTTAACCTATGCTTTATTCTCCATTCCCTATAGAAATCAGTAGCTCCTCTATCCACTTATTACCTTATGCTGATAAAGCCATTCAATTTTATTTTTTCCATTTTTAAAAAGTACTACTTTAATTGCACATATCGATAGAGTATAGCTGGAAATGCTAGTTACTCTGATTTGATCAGTGCACAATGTATATGTGTTTTGAAATATGCTGTGCCCTATAAATATGTACAAGTCTTATGTGTTAATCAAAAGCTTTTTTAAATGACTAAGGAGACATAAATGGTGGCTACCCTGATTTAATCGTTCGGTCTTCTTACATAGTCATAATCAAGTGCTCCTTTTGTAGGATGGACCCAGAGACTGGCGTCTAATGATAGCAGAGTGAGGTCAGTTATGACAGTTGGTGGCTTCCCTCCAGTCAGTGTTTTCTCCCTTGCTCTACTGTGTTTGTTCTTTTGGGGTGGGCCAACTAGTGTGGAGCAAAAGGTGACTCTGGCTAAAAGACAGAAAGACCCCAGCTCTTATTAATCCATTAGCTAAAGAGGGCAAAAATTCTGTGTGCAATTATTGAGAGAGCCAAGCAACTAATTCTGCTTCACTTGGACACCAGGCAGTTACTCTCGATTGCCTAGTGACCACACCTGTGAGAAACTCGAAGCAGAGGACCCAGTTGGGTCACACCCCCTTTCCTGATCCATGGAAACTAGGTGACAATGAATGTGTGTTACTTTAGGGTGTTAAGTTTTAGGGATATTAGTTTGTTACACAGTAGTAGATTACTAGTACAGGGAATAAGAAAATAATACAATCATTGATATACTAAATTGTGTGAGTTTTAACCTTTGAAATTTGTAAATATTAACAAGAGGAATCCTTTGTATTTGAATACTTCTAACTGTGCATGTGTTAAAACAATTTAATTTTATTGGCATACGATATGGCAACAGCTTTTTCTTCAATATATTCATTTATTCCTGGTGCATTTAATTATCTGAAAATTACAAACATATATCCAAATAGTTAAGAAATTACATAAATCTTGACTAATTATAAGGTCATTGTAATATGCAGTTAAAGCAACCTTCACTTACTTGGTGGTAGTTATAAATAATCACGGCAGTGCCCTCTGACCTTGCCTTAATCAGTATTTGCTGTGTTAAAAAATGTCCAGGATTCCTTAAGAATATGTACAACATTGGGTCTTCCAATGAAAATGTATGTTATAAATTTCTGTACGCAATTACAGAGCAAATGGCTAAGTTCCCAATACATCGGCTAATTGTATGTGTGTGAGACTTCCCTGAAGTAGCTGTCTTGCTTAATGCATTGTCTGAATCCTTTTGCCCTCCTGCTCTGTATTTTACATTACCTCTGAAATGAGATAGAATGCTTTAATTCTAAGGATACAAAAACATTATTTCTGAGCAATTTTTCAGTCACGGGTCAATAAGCTTGATAGCTGGTGGAGACAGACAGACATTCTTGTAGCTCAGAGAGAATCACTGAGGTACTAAACATCACCTAGAGGACCAAGACAGGCATCATTAACAAGGGTCGGTGTTGCCAGGCGTCTCCTTGTGAGCTATGGCTGCATGATGAAGTTTGTTGCCCCAATAGCCATAAATCACATTCACAGATTAAATTCATTTTCTATGGCCTAAAGGAGCTTTTCTAGATTCAGTCATTAAATTTTTAGTTTAACCATTTTCATATGTGGAAAACATGATGTTTTCTACAGAGATGTAATGGCAATCCCTGCTCTGGAGAAATTTACTGCATTATATTGCCGGGGCTTAATAGAGATTTAGATTTCATGTGGGGAATATACTGGAGATAAAATTTAATGGTGCATTGAACCACTAAGGTGGGTTGTCATCATAAGTCATGCAAAAACCCGTAAATGATGAGACTTGCTATCTTCTCACTGAGAGAAAAATATGAAAAACCAAATCTGAATTAAAGCCTGTACCATAAATTTTTATTTCCATGTACTTTTTCCTGTCACCACATATCACAGAGAGCCATTCACCCTGAAATGTGTTGGTTTTAAGTTCATAACAGTAAAAATGACAATAATCAAGTAGTGTCTTATTAACCTCAAATTCAAAAAGAATGATCTTTCCCTTTTTGGATTTTATAATATCTGTATGTGCAGATGCAAACAACACACACACACACACACACACACACGCACACACACAGGAAGATGGACTGCGATGATTAGTGAGTTCTCCTAAGGACTCAGTCTTTAAAATGAATGCCCATGTATCTTGTACATAACCATAGAAATGTATTATTTTCTCTCCTCCTTTTGGTCCTGAGCATTTGCTGTTGTAGACAGTCTCATTTGCTCTCCACCTTTTGTATATATTTCCTCTGTCAGAAATTTTAGATTCATTTTTAGCCCTGGAATATCTTTAGGGCAATGGCTTTTAGCAGGACTATCAAATAGATGTTTTTTTTAATAATGGAAATATTGTACATCTGTGTTGTCTGTTACAGTGGTCACTAGTCATATGCCATTATCAGTTACTTAAAATATATCTAGCACAACTGAAAGACTTATTTTCAACATAAATTTGAATGAGTTAAAATGTAAATAGTCACATGTGGATACTCTATTGGATAGTGCACCCTAAGTAACCAAGTGATAATACAGGCAAGTCTATTTAACTTTCCTTCCAGTTAGAATGGAAGTTCCCTTGGCATTTCATTTCATTTCATCTCATTGAGTGCTTCTTATGTGCCAAGTACTGTGAGCATTACATCTGCATGGGCGCTTTCCTACTGAGACTTCTAGGGAATTATCTCTGATCCCAGAGTGAGCCGAAGATGCTTTTCTTTGTGACTCTCCTCTGGAGCACCAAGGTTTTCTTGGTAACACCCCCTCTGTAGCAGGACTATGTGCTGAGCTCCACCTGTCACATTAGATGTGGAAAGTCTAAGTCACAGATAGGAAAACACTACATGTAATTGGATGGAAAACATGTGAATGAAGGGCTTTCCTTTCAGTTTTCTTTTGTTGTCTTTCCCCATATTCTTTTTTGGGGGGAGACTTTATATAAAAGAAGTAAAAATTTATTCAAATAGAATAAAATTCTCATATTATCTATGACATTTTTATAGATTCTCTAAAAACTGAACCCCAAGTCCCTAAATACAAAATGACACTGTTGAAAATACTTTGAGTATTTAAGTATGCTAATAAGAATTACATACATTTCTTCAGAACATTTCTGCCTGATTGGATTAAGTTCAAATTTATTAAAATATGTCTCAACCAATTAAATACACTGTGATGTAGTGTAAGATACAAAACACTCCCTATGGATAATAATTTCTATCAGTGTTCCACGTCTGCAGTTAACTTGAAGCAGATGCTATGAGACACGGCTCATTGTTTTATATTTACATGTGACAACATGTTTTGATTTTTTTTTAATTGTAACATCATGTAATTCAGCTTTTTAAAAGTACATGTGTGGTCAGTGTCAAAGCCTGAGTTTCAGTTTTATTTCCCAAACTCTTCGTAGCATTTCCAGTGCTGTTATCTTTACCTACGTGCTCCATAAGTATCAGCAGATATGTACTGCTAACAATGAAGTTGAGGATTTTGTACCCTCACTAATGGACACACATTTTGTTTGTGCTTTTTCTGTCAGTCTAGAGGTTGAATCAAAATTGTGAATTTAGTTTTTTCACTGCTTGTAAGTCACCCTCGGTTGCCAGCAGCAGCATAGCTCTTCGGTGATGCCCCCATTAGTGATAAATAAGGAGATTAATTCTGATCAGAGATGGGCAACTTTTACATTCAAGAGCAAATGGGAGAATTGGGAAAATCCTCAATTTAGTTTTTTAGTTTTTGATTCTAAAGTGGCTGTGAACAGAGACAGAAGAAAAAAGTTCTTATAGAGATCTCAACAAAAGTACTTATCTTCAGTAAGATTTATCTGAGTCAATAATTGATCACCGTATAATGAATTCCTTGGGATAGAATTAAACAAGAGGTAAATTAGGGAGTATGAAAGTACAACTTTTTAAAAACATAATTTTAGAAACTTATGAAAATAAATATACAGAAACTATAATTTAACAGCACAGGTAGAAATAGAATGAAGGAAAGGTGGACATCAGCTCTAGTCCTTGTGACCATTCTTTCTTCTGGGCTTTCTATAACCATTTGCTGGAGCACACCCAGGTGTCTGGCTACCCTGTCTCCCTGCACCCACATATCTTGTGTCCCCCGCGAGTAGTGGGGAAGCCTTTCTCATAGCATCCCATGTGCTCGCTCTTTTCTTCTGCCCTTCCTTCGTGCATCCCTTATGAAATTCTCATCACGTGTTTCTCTTTAGGTGCAGTGCGAGGGTCTCTGTTCATGCCCCGTCCACTCTTCCAGCATGAGCCAGCAGCAGCCAT
>RJWT010026589.1:0-15765 GCA_004365215.1 Cuniculus paca | reverse complement strand
CAGAGGGTGCCACAGAGGTGCTGAGCACTCGTGGGGGACAAGGGGGCGCACCTCACAAAGCTCCGCAGGGGCTCAAAAGTCCGCAGCACTGGGTTCTCACGGTAGGTGAAGGAGATGCCAGGGTTGGGCACCCGGGAGCCCCCATAGAAGATCTCTACAGGCACCTCACCCAGAGCTGGCTGGGGGCCTGTGACACACTGCAGCCGCTCCCCAAACTCAGTCCTGCAGTGGGAAGTGCTGGTCACCAACCTCAGCAGACACAGGAGGCAGACTCAGGCTCCCACCCCCAGGTCCAGACTGGGCAGAGTGAGCGACACCCACACTTCACAAGGGACATCCTTGAGGGTCACCCGCACGTCCTCCTTGGAGCCCGTGTCGAGGTGGGTGCCACTGATGGTCAGCGTGGTGCCACCTGCCTGTGGTCCCTGCTTTGGCTCCACAAGGTGAGGCTCGGGCTGCTGAAAGAGTGACAGGTGTGCTAGGGTCAGCGAAAAGCAACCTCAGGCTCAGCCCTCCACTGGGCTGCCTCTGAGTGAAAAAGCAGCAAGGCAGAATGCCTGAGTCCACACCCCCAGGTACCAGGGAAGGCCTTGCTCACACGTGCTCCCTGCCTGGAGTCCAGCCACTCACCTGGTAGGTGAACTGCACGCTGGCTGGCGAGTGGCCGAGCTTCCCGCTGACTTCTACCTCAACGCCCCCAGTGAAGGGCTCCTGTGCAGCCTCGATCATGCACACGATGCTGGAGGGGACAGCACCCATGGGTCCGCTGCCTGGGCACCCCGTGCCGAGCCACATCCCTGTCACCCTTGGCCTCTCTACCCCAGCCAGGCACCAGGCCAGGGCGGCCTCCTCACCGGGTGGACACGGAGTAATGTTTCGGTTCAAAGGTGCAGTTCTGACCGGCCACGGTGATGCTCTTGACATCGTTCGCTCTGATGCCCAAATTGGACCCGAGGATGGTGACTCGGATGCCCCCACCTAGCGGGCCGGTCTCTGGCTGGATCTGAAACCAGTAGCTCCCAGTGACTGGCAGCTCAGGCAGGGTGGGGATGTGTGGATGAGCAGGGGCCAAATGGTGGGACTCACCCTGGTGATGATGGGTGCCGGGCACTCAGAGGTGGCGTTGCTGCACAGAGTCTCGTACACACACCTGCCCTGTCCGGGGCACCACACACACCTGTAGTCAGGGTCAGCCGCCAGGCACAGGGAACAGTCACTGCGGCCAAAGGAGCAGTTGTAGAGGGTCACTGTGAAGAAGAGCGCAGCGGTCAGCAGTGCCCCATGCTTCCTTGCCACCCCTGCCATGTCTGGCCCGTCCCACCCCACCTACCTTGAAGCCTACTGTCAATGTTCTTGTGATAAGACTTGATGTACAGGTGCAGCGGCAATGTCTCATTGGCATCGTGAGACAGCTGGGGGACAAAACACAAGGACACAAGGCATTTCCTTCTTCTCAAAGGGGTGTGGAGTCAGAGTCACCAGGGCAACCATTGTATGCCCGCATCTTCCACATGGTCCCCTCACTGCACCAGGGTCAGCAAGGGCCAGCGTGTGGCCAAAATGGGAGAGTGTCAGATACATCACGCAGACACAAATGAGCTGCATGTGCCACTGCAGTGGAGGGGACTAGATCCTCTGGTGACAAGGAGACACGCAGAGATGCACCAGACCCCAGGCTCCACCACAGCAATCTCCCCAAAGGTCGTGACCACCCCCTGCCCACAATGCGGGGGCCCAGGCCTGGACTGCCTGCCTGGAGTTGTACCTTTGGGGTTCGAAAGAAGAAGGTGCCTGGCTCTTGCATGGTCACTGGCACTTCAAATTTGAGCAGGTCGCTGCCCACATACAGAGAGGAGACCTGTGGACAGCCCAGCCATGATACTCAGACAAGCAGGCCCAGCTGCCCTGGTGGCCTCCAGAGCCTCACTGTCCCACCCTCCTCTGTGCTCCTGAGGCTGGTGCCCACCTGGGCCCTCGGAGCCACTCAAGTCCCAGCTGTGTCTGCAGCAGTCTCAGCAGGTCCCCAGGGGGTGTCCCCAGGGCACCTCTGACACCTGCGCCACACTTGCTCCTATTCCTGGCCCAGCTCAGAGCTCAGCAGCTCGCACTGGCGTGTGGACTCAGGGCCTATGAAACACCCCATAGCCTCCTTCCCTCCCTGACTGCCAGTGCGCCCTGACTCCAAGTGGGGGAGCGCAGGGGTGCGCCACGCGCTGGCAGCAGGGGTGATCTTCGCAAGCCCCCAGTGGTTCCCCAGCAGCTGTCCCTGTACCCCACCTTCACTGTGTCCAGGTTCTTGCCCTTGAAGATCACATCAGTCTCGTGGTTCATAGGGATGACCAGCGGCATGGGGCTCAGGAACTGGGGACAGCTGTCCTCCTGGGGAGCAAGGAGGGTCAGATGCTGTGGGGCTGTGGCTGAGCAGCAGGGCCCCACCCCCACCCCTCTGTGCCTCACCATGTGGGCCCTGATGATGCTGCCTTCGGGGTTCGGCGAGGCCTCCCGGCACTCGTGGTACAGCAGGTCCCACTGGCAGGTCCAGCGGTTGCTGGCACAAGAGATGCACCTGGGGCAGGGGCAGGGGCAGGGGTGTGAGGGGTGTGAGTGGCGCAAGGGGCACATGGCACGGGGCGGGGGATCTGGAGACTCACGGCAGGTTCTCCACCAGGCTCATGGCCTTCTGGCAGTCATAGAATGGGTACTGGTGGGAGGTGAGGAAGACACTGCCGCGTTCAAAGAGGAGCTGGATGCTCACCGCCACATGGTCTGTGGATGCAGTGGGGTGGTGTCAGTGAGGAGGAAAGGAGGCCTGGGGGACAGGCAGGGACAGACAAGGCCCACAGAGGCTGAGCAGGCAGGGCTCAGCCGGGCAGGGGCGGCGCCTTGCTCAGGTGTCAGCTGCCTGGGCTGGGCTCGCCTTTCCCCTGGGGGCCTAGCTGCTTTGCACCTCTCCACACCACAGGGAGGGCAGCGGCTCCTCAGAGTCTGGGCAGGAGGCCCTGTCAGGTCCCTACCCGCGTCACTCAGGGGACAAGGGCACGGCACCTGCCCAGACCCACATTCGGGCTGGCCTCTGGGAACAGCCCAGCTACCTTGGGCAGGAGGGGAGGGAAGGGACAGTGAGGAGGGGGCCCAACCCCGGCACTGCACGTAACAGGTGACCCAGCAGGAGCCAGGCCTCAGCGCTCAGGGAGCCCTCTTGCTATGGGGTGGGCACTGGCCACAGAGGCACCCACACCACCCCAGAGTGCCCCCCACCCGTGGACCATGTGAACCCCAGGACCAGCCCACACATAGGGTCCAAGAGGCTGGCACCCACGAGTGGCAGAAGCACCTTATGTGCTGAAAAAGGGCCCTGTATGCCCTGGGAATGGGGACTGGGGACTGGGGTGGGGGTGGGGCCTCACCCTGGCCTGGTGGGGTGCTGGGTATGCTGCTTGGAGAGATGCAGGTAACGGCGTCCCCATCCACGCTGGCAAGATGTGACGACTCACCAAAGAGGCACAGCAGCTTGTCCTCACTGGTCAGGGCTGGGAGGGGGCTGACAGTCAGCTGTACCTGAGGGATCAGGGGAGTGGCTGCCTCCAGAAGCCCAGCAGAAGGGGACTCCAGCTCCACTCCAGAATGCTGTGTGCTTCCTGCCTATTCTATAGTGGCCCAGGTGTAGGCTGGGAGGGCGATGGGCCAGGGTTCCCCTGGTCAGCAGGAGTGCGGGGGAGTCCCTTTCAGCCCCACCTCTGCCCTGCACCCCATCCTAGCTCAACCCGGCCATGCACCTCTTTCTGTTCGCGCCGGCTCATGTTCTGAGGCTGGGTGTTTGTGATCTCCACACAGGACTTGTCCCGGCTCCACAGCCAATGGGAGGCCTCCTCAGCACGCGGGCACTCAGCCCTCCTGGTGCACCTGTGAGGATGGGGCAGCCTCAGTCCTGGCATCCTCGGCCCCCAGGTGGGATCTTGGTCTCCCCAGGACAGGGGGCCAAGCCCAAGGTGCTTACCGTCCCTCGACAACACACCAGCCACAGTAGGGATCCTGGGAGTCCCGGCACTGCGCGCAGGTTGGGTAGCTGAGACACTCCTGCACCGGCAGCCGGAACACCTGGGGCAGCGGGGCTGTGAGCAAGTGCACTGGAGACAGGGTGAACCCAGGCTTCTGCACACCTCCCTCTGTGGGCACCTGCACCAAACCCCTTCCACCAGAACAAGGCTGGGCAGGGCCAGAGGGGAGGATGCAGCACAGACTCTGGACAGAAACCAAAACCGCTGCGGAGACACGGCTGCCCCTCATCCACAACCCCAGGCTGGTCCCAGGGCTCCCCGGCCTGTGTCCACACTGACCTTGTCCTGGGTCATGGCGTAGAGGCTGGACAGGTTTCCAGACAGCACCAGATCCTGCTTGATCCTCCTGTTGAGTTCCACAGGGATTGAGCCATACTCGGTGGAGGTGCCGTTGGGGGTGAGGTACACCTGTGGAGTGAGGGCAGGTATGTGGGGCGGGGCCTGGCACACAGGCAGTTTTGGGAGTCCCTGCCCCAGCGTGGACCTCACCTTAAGGATCCGGCCATCAGAGGTACCCAGGAAAGCTACCGTGTGACCATTCTCAGCGGTGACTGTCACAGCTGTCAGATTTAGGCCTCCGCGCTGCAGCACCGTGGTGGCTTTAAGGCCATTGCGGCTGCCCAGCGGGTAGGGTAGGTGCTCTGAGCCACAGGGGAAGTTCTCACTGGCGCCCTGCAGACCAGGATGTCAGAATTGGGCACTGACCTCCTTACTCCTGAGGTCCCTGCCCTTCGGCACACATGGTCCCACAAGTCCCCAAGACCAAAGGCCCACAGGGCCGGCACCCCATCCACTGCCCCATCACATTCACCAGTACCCAAGACAGGCCTGGTACTGCACCTGCGTGTGCGGCCCTCAGGCCAACAACATCACAGCCAGCATGCACCCATGCCCAGGTGCACAGACAAAGGAGACATACCGCCAAGTGGCCACCACACTGGATGTCACCATGGAAGGGCTTATAGAAGATGTCACGGCCTGTGTCCCGGCTGCCCGTGTAGCAGGCATTACGGATGGACTCCATCTTGGCATGGACCTCGCCCAAAGGAAACAGGCAGAGACCAGCCCCAGGTCCCCTGCCGCTCCGGCTGTCCCTGCTAAACACAGCGTACAGAACCCTGCCTGCACCAGGGGAGGCCACCGAGGCTGCCAGGCAGGCACCGAAGGGAGAGCCCTCATGGTCATTGTCATCGCCTGGCTCCTGGCACTGCAAGTCCATCTCCACGTAGGAATAGTAGGAAGGGTCATCCTTGCACATGCGTGCCAGCAGGGTGCGGTTCTGGGCTGGGTGCTTGTCCTGCTGGTTGAAGAGGAAGAAGACATAGCGGCCATCCTCGAATGCCGCCACAAACTGCTGTGTGTTGGTGGACAGGTAGCCAGCTTTGAAGGTGGTATGGTCGGAGTAGGCCTCAAAGGCCTCCCTGCCTTCGGCCCGGTCCAGCAGGCGGGTGCTCACGATGATGCCATTGTCGTGAGGCCCATTGCCCTTGCCCACGAACAGCACTCGCTCTCCTTCTGGGTGTGTGGAGCTGACCAGCCCCACAGTGGTCACACTCTCATCATTGCTGGCCACAAAGGACTTCTCACCACTGCTGTCCTCGTAGAACAGCAGCACAGAGATGTTGCTCAGGGCCCGCAGGGCACAGATGCCCTTGAAGAGGCTGCCACACTGCACCAGGCGCCTCCCGGGCAGGTCGAGCAGCAGCAGCTGGTTGACATTGTCAGTGTTCACCGCCTCGTGGCACTGGCTGGGCTCGATGGGCGGCGTGCACTTCTTGTTGTCCAGCGCAGGGCCCGTGACAGCCTGCTGCTGGAGGCGCAGGTCAGCACTCAACTGGTACAGTGCGTTCACAGCACCCACATACACCACCCCCGAGGCCTCATCCACCACCAGGTGATTCAGCTCTGTCTCGCTGCTGAACACGTCCTGTCTGCGGGGCCGAAGGCTTGCTCCCAGTCCCACCAGGCCCAAGAAGGTCAGGGCCCAGAGCTGCAGCCCCATGGCCCTTAGCAGCCTACAGGGAGAGAGAATCAGGGAGCCCAAGATCAGAAGCCAGGCCAGGGGAGGTCCCACCAAGCAGGAAAACCCAGATCCAGTGCCTCTCTTGCCTTTACACCCACCGCCTCAAAGGAGATCCTACAGGAAGCCCATTTTTCAGCCCTTCTCAACAAGCTGTAATCTAACTTAGGGCTGGGATGCCCTGCATCAAGGCAGCTGCAGGCTGGCCCCGAGGTGATGGAGAATACCCGGAAGTCCCGAAGGTAATCACATCTGTTCCTGGACCCAGAGAAATACAGGTCGGTGGCACACCCAGGGCCACACAGACCGGGCTGGTAGAAGGACCACAGCCGGTGACCAGCTGGTGCACACACCTGTTGGTATAGCCGGAGTGGACCCGCCCTCCTCTCTGTGCCCCTACCCTGGGTAAAGCAGCAGAGTAGGCAGGAACCCAAAATCCCTCCTCCCTGGCCCATCCTTCCCCCCAGAGCATGGCCTCAGGTGTGGGGCAGGAGAGGCAGGGCCCTTAGGGCTTCACAAAGAGATAACCAACCCCAAACCCACAGGTCTCAAAGGGAGACCCCGGGGAGGGCAGAGACAGGGCTAGGGCAGGTCCCATCTGTGCCCTTGGAGGTGTGTGTGTGCGTGTGTGTGCATGCACGTGCAGGTGTGCGCGTGTGCATGTGTGCATCTGTACGTGTGTGACCTGGGGCCTCCCCTGCATGGATGAGGTGTGGTGGGTGAGAAGGAAGTTAGTGCTGCTGAACTTGGCGTTAGGTTCCCCCTGGAGTAGCAGGTGAAGCCCCATGAGCAGCTCCCTCAACTTGGGGGCACTGGCATCTTGGGCAAGCTTGGCAGTGAGTGACAGGTAGGGCTGGTCCAGCTCTAGACCCCCCAAGCCTTGGCAGCCCCAGCCCTTACCACAGGGGACTTCCTCTGCCCTCTCCAGACGCTCATGGCGCCTTGCTCCTAGACCCACTGTGACCTTCCAAGTACGCCTGTGCCTTCTCAGGTGGATCCCCACCTCCAGTCTGCCCTGCCAGTGGTGCCCGAGCAGGGCCAGGCCCTGCTTCCTGCAGAGCCACCTGAAACCACCCCTCCCACAATCTCCTTCCCTAGGAAAATAATCATTGTTTCGTTACCCATTAAAAGGTCTTAGAGAAAAAAAGAAACCATCGTAGCTAGCTGTGGTGGAACACACCTGGAAATGCAGCACTCTGGGAGGCAGAGGCAGGAGGACCAGCTTGGGTAACTCAGTAACTTACTGAGACCCTGTCTCAACATAAAAAGGGAAAAAAGGGCTGGGGATGTAGTTCACCACTAAAGCCCTCGGTTCAATCCTCAGTACTGAAGAAAAAAAAAAAGTCATCAGACTCAAACGTCGGAAACAACTTCACGTCACTTATCCCAGTGACAGTGGCTGCAGTGTGCGCCCACTGGCGGCTGACTGGTGACCAGGGCATCAGCTGCCACTCTGTGGGATCTAGTACGGACCAGGCTCTGAATGGGGTGGCTGCCACAGACTTTCTGCTTTAAACTCACAGCAGTCCTGTGAAGAAATCACTATTATAATCACTATTATATTATTTCTTGGGTGAAGAAACTGAGGCACAGAGAAAAGAAACTTGCCTAAGGCTGCCTGAAAGGTGTGGGTGGGGCTAGGGTACCAACTTGCCTGTGACTACCTGTGACCACCACATTCCCTCCTCTGTCACCCTCTGCTCTACCCACCTCTTCCAGCAAACAGAAAGGAGCCCGCTTCGTCCCTGGCTAGGGCAGGTGCTCCCCGGGGCATGGGAGAAGCTGAGCTCACTCCAGTGGGCTGACTTTTCCTTATGCACCTCCATCTCCTACCACAGCCTCCTTCCAGAAATGCCTATGCTCAGGCCCACCACGGTGCCCTCTCCAGGTCCACCCTGCACCTTTGCACTGAACACCACAGCCTCCTCAACCCTCCTGGGAAACGTAACTGAGGAGTAAGTGAGCAGCCAACAAGGCTCTGCCCACCCCAGCTACCACAGCAGAGCACTGGGCTGGACTGGCCCCCTCTGCCAGGCGCTCCTGCCTCCGCAGCCAGGCAGACAGGGCTTGGCGCATGCCCAGCCCGGGGTCCTTACTCCGGGTCAGCCGGAGGCATCCAGGACTGGTGGGCGATGGGACCTGGAGTCTCTGACGGCTTGGAGGTGGCAGCAGAGAGGATGGACAGTGCCAGAGTGGGCAGGTAACCCCAACCTTAACCCAAGACACAGCAACCAGGCTAGAAGACAGTGGCTCCCACCAGAGACAGGAAGCCTCCACCAGCCCTGGGGCTCAGGGTCATCTTCTCTGGCTCTGCTGCCTATTCCTGGAGAGGTGGGGCAGCCGGAGCTGGTTCCCCGTGGCTGCACAACTCTGCTCAGAGCCAGCGTCTCTCCTGGCAGCACATCCTGCCCCCAGCCACCCCAGAGTCCTTTAGTCCACACCCCAGGCTGGCCCTCCCGGCTGCTCACCCAAGTGCCCAGCTCCTGCTTGGCTCCTGCTCTGCCTCCCGCTGGGCTCTGCAGCACTGCCTCCAGCTCTGCTGAGAGCCCAGGAATGAATGGAATGTTCTGGTCAGCGGGGGCGGGGCTGGCGGGGGCGGTGCTGGCGGTGGGGCACAGCTCCTCCACACTCCCTGAGACTCCTTCCCATCACCGTTCCAAGGGGTTCCCAACACCATGAGGCCAAGACTTGAACCCAAAGCTAACTGGGGACACCTCTGGCACCCCCTGCAGAAAAGCTCTTGCCCTGAGCCAGGGCCCCCAGTCACCTCCTTCCCTGGTCACCACAAGCCCATACCCAGGACATCTGACCTATAGGGCCAGGGGAGGGTGACAAAGGTGACTTCCTCTCTTCTGACTAATGTGCACTTGACAGAGAGCCCCAGGGCCAGCACACCAGAGGTGCCCAGTAAACACCACCTACTCAGAAGGAAGGCCAGGAAAACACTGGATCCTCACGCGGACAGGATCCTCACAGGTGGGTTCTCCCCAGTACCCACAAGGTGGGCAGAGCAAGGCCTAAATCCCAGGTCTTCAGGGCTGGCAGGAGGGACAGGGTCACCTCCACACGGGGCCAGTGCTCTTCTGCTTCACAGACTAACAAGGCCACAGGTGAACTCCAGGCTGGGCCAGGGAGCAAAGGGCACCCATCTGATGGCTAAGAGCCAGCAGCCAGACTGGAGGGCAGTGCGGGAGGCGCCAGGCACAGCCAGCTAAGCTTCCTGCCCGGTGTTCCTGGAATGAAGGCGGCAGCAGGCTTCCTGTTTTGAACTCGGCAGGGACCCTCTCCGATGATGGGCCAGTGGGGATTTCCTTGGGGCCCCGCTGCCCTCTTCCTGGCTAGAGGCCTGGAGGTTCATTTCCAAGAAGCCACACAAACCCAGCCTTCTGCCGGCACAGGCGGCTTGTGGACAGTGCCCTGCCCTCCTGCCTCCCCACCCAACATTCCCAGCTCCAGTGTTGTAGAACCCAGTGCAAGCACCCAGCCCATCTGCACAAGCAGGAGTTCAGCACCCGTCCCCATCTGCCCATCCATCCAGGCCACGTGACCAGACAGAGCCTCAAGGACACCACGGAGGCGGCTTACAGAACACTTGCACCACTCACCGAGGCTTCAGCGTCCAGCTAGTCTCTGCTACGGGTCTGCATCGAAGTTCTCTAGGAAGCAAAGGGACTGTGTCACACCCAAGGGCTGCTGACCTCCACCTGGTCCCTGGCTCCCACAAGACTCCACCTGCCTCTGCTTCCCCATCCCAGACACCTCCAGAGCTCCAGCCCGGCCCTAACACAGGCACATTCACTTGGCCTTTCCAGAACAGGACCCTGGCACGTCCCTCCTTCGCTCAGAGACAGATCTCTTTTGTTATAAAATCTATTGGTTTGGTTTGCTTTCTTAAGCTAGGTCCATGTAATCACTCTGATTGGAACAACTGTTTTCTGAAACACATGCATCCCCTTGACCCCCGATTCTACTTACTAGCTATGTGACCTTGGGCAAGTTACTTAACTTCTCTGTGCCTCATTTCCCCATCTGTGAAATGGAGACAGGAATGGTGAGCTACTCCCAGGGGCTTGCAAGGACTAAATGAATTCATTCATGAGAAGCCAGAGAGATACACTGTAGCACTTAGCAACACTCTTGTATTCTCTCACTCTGCTTGTACCCTTACTCTGGGAACCATCCATTTCTGTCCACAGGGCCTCACAGAACAGCAGTGTTTCTCAGCGTGAAGCACGGCGGCAGCAGGGAGAAACCGGCATCCCCAGTATCCCACAGAAGAGACCCAGAAAACTGCGCGGGGACCACACAGAGCTGTTGGGGAGGCTACCCAGGCTGCACCCACAACAACTCCAAGGAGACCAGCAGGGGCAAGCTGTGCAGGGGGTGGGCATCACACTGCTGTGCAATCTCTTCAGCTCTCGGGTGAGCGGAGAAGTTAACCCAGCCAAGGGGCTGCAGGCACAGGGGAGAGGCGTCCTTTGGCCCCAACACTCAACACAGCCCTTGTAAAAGGAGCTCTCAGGCTGTTCCTCTAAAACACAGCAGCCAAACCACAGGGCAGCACCCTGCCTTGTGGAGAAGCAGCCCCATGAGAACACAGGGACCTGCCTGGCCCTCACCCCTTCCCTGGTGCTTGTTGGGGAAAAGCTAGGGCTTGCTCCCCTGTGACAACAAATCTAGGACCTCTCCTGCCCTTCACAGCTGGCCCTGCCCTCCTGCCCCACACCAGGCTCCCCTTCCTGCACTCGGAGGGTCCCTCCTGACTAGATGAGATTGGCAAGGGGTGGCTGTAGCCAGCGACAGCACAGCTCATCCAGGGCCGCCTCTGCAGCACACTGGCAGGCTCGAGCCCCAGCCTTGCCATGTCTAGCTGGCTCATGTCTATTTATGAAGCTGCTCTGGGTCTGTTTCTCCATGTGTAGCTTGGGGATAATAAGAGCAACAGTAAAGGCAGCTAAAAAGCTCCAACCCATTCTTCAGAGCCCCAAATGCCCTCCCTGGGCAGGCTCTACCACTCAGCCTCTATGATCATCTCAGGAGCCCTCTGTGGGCAAGATCTGGACAGGGACCCAGCCCACAGGAGCTGAAAACACACGGGCCCTACACCAGCTCCCAGACCTCCAACCTCCCCTACCTGCCTGAACTCCCCAAACAGCGCAGGGAACAAGAATAGGGCTCGCATCACCCAGAGCGGCTGAAGGGGGTCCCCACTCCAGATGGACCCCATGGACCATGGGTGGGTCCAGAGGGAACCTCCTGCAGGGCTCTAGGGTAGAGCTGGGGGGCGTTTCTCCCTGCATCTTCCAGCAAGGTTTCTTAATGCACAAATCAAACCTGGGCAGAACAGTCCAGGTTACTCCACCCAAGCTGGCAGGCTGTGGGCAGAAGGGAAACTAGGGAAAGCCCAGGTGGGGATCCAGGCCCAGCAGATGGAGAAACAAGGCAATTCCTGCTGGTCAGGCCCAGCGGGCATAGGTACCGCCCTCCTCCTCAAGTGGTAGTGGGGATAGCACTGTGTGGCCTATCCAGGCTCCACAACTAGGAGACACAGGGCCTGCCTGGGGACCTAGGGTGGGGGCTCTGCCAGACAGGATGGGTGCCACCACCTCAGGGCAGGCTGCAGCAGCATCGATCCAAGTGGCCATGGTGCTGAGGCCACCCCAAAGGGGCCCACCCCTCCCCGCTGCAGCTGTCAGCCAGGAGGCGGGGCCTCAGCCTGAGACGAACATGCAAATCTGCAATTAGCCGCAGCGTTAAACAAATCAGGAGAAACAAAACAGCCAGGGCGCAGGCAAATCTGAGCCTCCGCTGTTTTCAAAACAAGCTCGAGGGAGGGGCTGCGGTGTCTGCACACAGCCTAGTCTCTGTCGCCACTCAGCAGGGGACAGGAGCCCTGGACAGACAGGGCTGGGACTACCCTGAAGGAGGTCAGAGACCAGACCTGCTCAAGGGCCCAGCCTCATCCCTTCCCAGACAGACCCAGCGGCAGGTAGCCTCCCCACACCTGACCACCCCAAAGCACCATGGGCGCGCACCTGGAAGGAACACGTGGACCCTGGCTCCTGGCGCCAGCTCACCAGAAAACAGGCAGGTGGGAGCCTGCCCCTAGGTAACGATGACAACAGCGGCCAGTCAGGTGCACAGGGAGCCTTCCCTGGGGACGCTCACCTGGTGCCAGGCACAGCGAGCGCAGGACCCGCCATTATCCACTGAGGTCCTGGGGTGGGGAGGGAGCAGGGGGCAGCTCCGCCCCACCAGGTCGATCCCAGCCACCAGCCAACCAGCTACAGCCCCGCCCCCAACTCCGGGAGACCTGGAATCCCAGGTCCCTTCTGGGCACCACCCACCAGACTCCCCAGGCACGGCCTGAGCTCTTCCGGCTGGCGGTGCAACCCGACCAGGGAGCAGGGGTGTGGCTCAGGGACACACGGAGGCCCAGGCCGGGTCTTGCGTCAGTGCTGAGCTCCCGAAGGACTGGGCCAAGGTCCCACCAGGTAGAGTGTGCAGCTACCCCTTCCCCAGACCTGGCTCCCGCAGTGGGCCCACGTCAACCTCCCCGCCAAAAGTCTGGGCTGTGAGTCTAGCATGAAGTCACCCCTGCTCCCTGACGTTGTCCCACCCCAGCGTGTCCACCTTCTGAGGTCCCCCACCACAGACTTCCAGGTCACCTCTTTGAGACCCAAGGCCACCAGTATCCAGGATCTCTTTATCTAGCTCTGGTCCTCAGGTGCCCACAGCTCGTCTGGCAGAGCCCAAGGGTGCCCGCCCTGCCTCCTCACTCTGTGCCAATGGCAGCCTGTGTATGTGGATGCTCCCACTGCCCATGTCACCCTCATCCCCAGGCCAGAGCCCATCCTGCATGCCCAGACCACAGGTCCTCCAGGCCTGGGGACAGAAGATGGGGCTCCGCAGTTGGGACTCCCTCCCAGAACTCACCTGGCCTGCAGAACCACCTCTCTCCCCACTAACCACCCCTTCTGAGATGCCAGGCACCACACTGTCTTGCCTGGACATAGCTGCACCCCCACAGCTGTCCCCTGCTGTCCCAACCCACAGAATCAAATGCTCTGCAGTTTATCACCCTTCACTGACTGGCCATAACCTGGAGGACCCCCAGACTTGGCCAGATGAGGAAGGGCACAAATGGGTCCTGCTGCCATTGCCCGGGGACAGTGAGTCAAACATAAAAAGCACAGAAGAGTTCAGATAGCTGCTGGCCGCAGAGGACTCCCATTGAGGCCCCTTACCTCCCCAGCCCTGAGCTGGCTCTGATGTTTGTCCTTCCCCACTAATCGCCCTTCTCAGGCCTTCCCAGAGCTGGCTGGCCAGAGACCATGTACTAGCTGGATGCTACCGCAGGGGCAGCTGAGTCCTGTGGAGGCTGCTGCTGGCCCAGACCCAACCCGCCCAGAGCCCCCTCCGGGACTAGGTGAGCAGGAGGGGATTGGGTGGAGTGGGCATGGGGGCGGGTGAGCCTCGGCCCCAGCCAGTGAGGAGCCAGCAAGGCCCGTAATCTCATCAGCCTGTCAGCACCTCAGCAGTCACCCCGGCTCCGCCTCCCCCATCCCAGCGGAACCCTACGATTAACTCAGGGCACCTTGCCAAGCCTGGGTGCCAGCACCATACCCGTGACCACACATGTGCAGGCACACATGTCTACAAGTAGGACAGGGAGTGCTGCCAGCAGGGGGCTTGTCCCAGAATCTGTCCTCAGGACACAAAGCCCGAGAAATACTTTCAGACCCAGGCACCGTGAGCAGGTAGGTCAGTGCTAAGTCAGCCCAAGGACCCAGCAGGCTGCAGAGGCAGGCAGCACCACTGGCCTCAAGGGACGAGGGGCAGAGGTGGGTACACTGGGCTGGTGGGGCAATGGGATGCCCCTGTGTCTCCTGTCCAGACTGAGCGAGGAGGCTGGTGGGCACACGTTGGTAGTCTGGGTGCTATGCAGGTCTGGAAGGCAGAGAGGCTGAGTTTTCCCAGTGAGAAAATGCCCAACTCAGAATGGGGGCATGGGAGCAGGCACGTGTCTGGCCTCTCCATGATGCACCCACAAGGGATCCCGTCCTGTTCCTCCACTCACTCCTGCTCTATTTCTCAAGGAGCTTGGACAAGAGGGATCTGGCCGGGGCCACTGAGCGTCCAAGCTCTGGGAAGGAGGGACTGTGCCAGGGAGCATGGCTTGGCAGGGAACCGCCTGGGTCTCCTAGCCTTTCCTCTCCCTCATCCTGACACCCTTTTCTGTCTCCTGAGGCCCCTCAGTACGGCCCCCCAGTCAGAGGCCAGGAGGGAACAGAAGGCCAGGCTGGAACCCCGCCCTCTCCCCCTCTCCCTCCCCTCCAACTTGCTCAGCTCAACTCAAAATAGCTTCTCCACTAGCTGGGCCGGAAAGGACTGCGCCAGGGTCAGGTGGGTAAGGCTGGGACAGACAGTGGGCCCAAGCGGGGTTCCTCTTCTCTGGCCCAGGCAGCAGCCACATTCTAGACAGAGGGCACAGAACTTGGCTCAGCATGTCCCTCACCCTCTCTCCTCCATGGCATGCCACCAAGTCTGAAAACATGGAGGGTGGCAGGTTGGATGACAGAGCCCCTGATGCCCACTAGTCCTTGAACCTCTTGTAGCTCCATGCCCCACCATCATGCCATGACATGACAACACCCCCAACCCCCAGCAGAGCCACACTTGTGCTGGGCTGGCCTCAGATCCTGGCACTGGCCTGGGTTCGAGGGTCCCAGGTTGACATGTGCCAATCACAGAATGATCTCTGCCACACCCGCGGCCTGCAGCCCATCCTGCTGTGGCCTCCAGGGCTCCTAGAAACTGCCTCTGCCTTCAGCACCCCGTGTGGGGTCAGGAGGTCCAACAGGTCCCATAGTCACCAGTCCTGCACAGGGGGGCATGCTGGCCCAGGGTCAAAGACCAGAGAAGGCTGCCTGCCTGGGAAGACACCCAGCCCTGCCCAGGGCCAGGCAGCCAGAGCCATTCTGGTGTTGGGGGCTGTGTTGACACAGGTGGCCTCCTGAAAGGCAGACAGCAGAGTTTTTCCTCTTCCTCTTGCTGAGGGCAACCTCCGCCCAGGTGATGTCCGTGCACCCAGACAGGAAGTGTCAAGGCTAGGCTGCAGAGCTGCTGGACTGAGGGCAGGGTGGGGGCAGAACTGCGCCTGTACCTCAGGGCTTCCCCTCCTGGGCTCCAGGCCCTGTGCCAGGACGCAGCTGGAACCAGATGGGGAGATGCCGTTTCAGGCCTCAGAAGGCTGAGGAAAAGAGGATGTGGGCACCAAGGCCAGCCCCGCAAAACCACCATGCCAATTCCAGTCCAGACTGAGCACCCAGCCCACGGGACCCCCCAGGCAGCTCAGACAGTCCCCCGCACACCCCAGGAAAGGCCAATACCCTCCTAGAAAAAGGTAGAGGTGGGCCAGGCTCAGGGCTGTATGTGTGAGGAACTGGACCACAGAACACTGCGGCAACACTGAAAAAGGACAGGAAACGACCCCTCTTCAGTTCCAGCTTGGGCCCTGAACAGGGACACTGTCACTGAGGGGTAGACAGACCTGAAGCAGCCTGCTCCACCATGCCTGGCTTTCTGGACTCCCTGGGGCCAGAGTCCAGTCACTGTCACACACAGCAAAACCACCGAGATCCCAGGAGGAGGGCACAAGGGCCCAGCCCGTCCCTGCAAATGCAG
>RJWT010026588.1:0-15761 GCA_004365215.1 Cuniculus paca | reverse complement strand
AAAACAAAATAAAAACTGAGCTAGTGAGAATTGTGACATAAATAAGTACTATATTCCTCAGTAGCTTTAATTTTGAGTTGTCCTAGTCCTTTGATAGAAATGGACACTATATGATGCCATGTGATTTCTATGTTACATTATCCTACTTCCATAATTACTAGTCATGTATGAGGCAATTCTTACTACAACAGTATGTGTTTTGGAGAAAAAAATATTTCTAGAAATAAATCTAACCAGGTATATACAAGACTTTACAGGGAAAATCATAAAAATGTATCAAAAACATTAAAGAAATACAGATACATGTTCTTGAATATAAAGACTAGATATCGTAAAACATCAATAATCCTCAAATTTTTCTACAGATTCATTGCAATCTCAATTTTAGAAAGTCCATTAATATTTTCACTGCTATTGATTGGCCTATTTGTTCTACTTGGTAAACTAAATCCAAATTCACACAAAGGACCAAAAGTGTGCAAAACTTGCCTGGAGAAAACTGCTAGAGAATAGTCTGTTAGATACCAACATTTATGTCTAAACTATTTTAATTTAAAAAATTAGCAAAAGAAAGTTGAAAAATAGTAGACATGTATTCCACTCAACAAGGTTTAGAGAAACTATGTTATAATGACACCAAATCAGGCATATTTATGGACACCAGATTGAACTCAAGAGGTAGAAAAGAGATAAATAAATGGTAAAAACATTAGGTCACAATTAAAATTTATTGCTAATTATATTCTGACACAAAAAGATAGCCTTTGTTTATATTGGCTTACACTTGAATAACTTCTCTGAAACTACTCAAAAGTTAATACACTTTCTAGCTTGGGAATCCAGTCAAAACATTGAATTGAGAATGCCTGGGCTTTTCATGACATCTAACACTGAATTTCTCAGTGCTTATCCTCATTTGTCACAATCTTCCTCCATCACACTGGTAGAAAAGATGTTGAAAATTAAAATGGAAAATTACTTGAACCAGTGAGATGGTTGAGGGGATTTTTATGTATGAGAAAACAGCTGTTAAAAAAAGGACGTGAAATTTCTGTGAATTTATGTCTTAGTTGTTACTTCTGGTCACTGAGACATGCTATCTAAAGCGGAGAATTCTAAGGAATTGTGTAGTACTGTGTCTTACAGTTTGTAGAGTGTTCAGTTCATAGTTGGCTGGATTCAAGGCAGGGCAGAATGGCAGAGGGATATGGCAGAGCAGGAAGAGCTCATGGAATGGAAATAGGAAGCAATGGAAATAGCAAGATGGGAGAGAGGGAGACACAACTAGCCCATGCCCCAGTGACCCACCTGATCAGGCGTCACCTCCCAACATCATATTTAGCTATAAACTCATCAGTGAGGTAATCCATTGATGAGTATCACTCTCCATGAGCACATGAGTCTTTGGAGGACATCTAAATATAAACTATAACAATTTACAAAATGTATGATTAGGACCTGATTAGGAACCTTTGGCTACCCCCAACTGCCTATATATTTTGGTATTATATTTGCCTTAAAAGTTTTATGATTTTATTTTTTGCATTGAAGTCTGTGACATACTTGATATTAATTTGTGTGTGGTGTGATATAGTGGTCAGTATTCATTTTTTCCCATAGAGTATAATGAAATTACTGTTGAAAAGACTTTCTTTTCCAAAATAGATTTCTTGATAAATTTCTGAAATCATAAAAGCAAGGATCATTTTATGATTTTTTCTGTTTCAGTTATTTTGTCTTTCCTTGGGTCAGTGTAATATTTTCTTCACTACTGCAAGAATTAGCAAATTTTAAGATCGGGTAAATTCCATTTTCCAATTTTGCACTTTAGAGACATTCTGGAAACAACTTATCAGTTTCTACAAAATTCATCACAGCATTTTTATTGCAATTGAAAATGTCAAACGCTTGGTAAAGAATAGTTATGTAACAATATTGAATTGTCTAATCCATAAATATGCATGTATATGCCTATCTTTTTTTTTTCCCCCTCGGTACTGGGAATCAAACTCAGGACCTCGTGCTTGCTAAGCAGGCGCTTATGCCACTGAGCTAAATCCCCGGAGTGCATGTATATATCTCATTCATTCATGTATTCTTTAATTATTACATTGCTTCTCAGTCTTTTGGCTAAGATCACGTGTAGTAAACACTTTACATTTTAATGTCTTCATTGTTGCATAATAACATATATTTTATTAGTGTAAGTAGAATTTAAAAAATGTTGATTCCTAATTATTTCATGCAATATTTATTAGTATGATTAATTTTTACATAACAGCCTAGTTTTCTAAGAAGGAAGAAATTCATTCTAAATTTACTATTAGTTCTAGTGGTTGCTATTACTTAGGATATTTTATGTAAACAATTAGAATTCTCTTTTTGTCTTCATAATCTTTCCTCCCTTTATTAATTTTTTGGCTTTGTTAAGATTAAATAGGTTTCCAGTAAAGAGCAATTGTTGTTGATTTCTATCCAAAGTTTAGCCATTCCCATTTTTAGTTCTTTTCTTAAGATTTAAATTTTCTTTGGGTATCATTTCCTGTGGCCAGCACAGAGGTCTCCAACTCCCAGCACACAGACAGATAACAATCTGTGGCTTGTAAATACTGGCCCGCATAGCACAAGGCGATTGACAAATGAGTGCAAAACTTTGACTTCACCTGTGTTCAAGTTCACTCTCCACCACTTTGATTACACCTGAACTCCACCTCCTATCAGGTCAACCCTGGCATTAGACTCACATAAGAGTGTGTGGACACTTCTGTTCCCTACCCTTCCAAGGGATTTAGGTTACATAATCCTCACGAGAATTTAAATGCTTCTTGATCTAAGATGGAGCTGAGGTGGTGATGCTGGCACTAGGGAGAGGCTGCAAATACAGATTAACTTAAACAGAGAAGTTTAACTACACAGAGACCGTGGTAAATCAATTACTTGCGGACCCATATCAAAACCAGATTATTGAGTGCAAGTGACAAGTAAATTGTAACTGGTATCAGGATTTATAGTGGCAAGTCAATTGATGTACTTCAATTGTACAGATGCATCTGGTGGCAGGCTTTAAATGAGAACTAACATTTACTTTAGTCTGCATATGGCCTGCTAATTATTTTATTTAACACTTCCATTCACACTTCTTTTCTGCATGGAACACTTGCATTGATCACAGGCTTCATAAGCCCATAAACTTATCCTACCCAAAATGAGTAGAAAACAGATGCCACTCTAGAGATACTTTGAAAAGGGAGAAAGACCTGATAATAGAAAAACAGAAGATTCAAACAAAAAGGATAGCTGGACTGAAGTGTCCTTCTTTGTTTATGGTAACATGATTCACATTCTCCAAGTCCGCTTTGTAAATATATGGCAACAGATTATTGAAGTCATGAAATCTTCGAAACTTCTTTACCACTTGGAGACCAAGCACCCTGCATTACAGACAGGCTGTTGGAGTTTCTCAAAATAATAAAATAAAATAAAAGTGAACACAAAGAACAAAATCAATTATTGAAGATCACCATTTTGTCAAACACATCTGCACTGACAGCATCATTCTTAGTGGCCAGCTGTTGGGGGTGAAGCTGTCTGCACCTCAGGTATCTAGGACAAGGTCACTGCTTCTCATGAGTTTGTTAGGGCCCCGCGAGAAGTGTGCATGGCTCAGAGAACTGACACACATTGTGACTTAACCTTTGCTTGAGATAATATGGATGGTTTTCTTTGTTCCCCATGAAGCCACCAAGGCAAGTTGTTCTACTGAAGATTAGATATTCTTCCTGTTCCAGATCTTACCCACCCCTTAAACTCTCTGTGAACTTATTTGTATGCTGATTATATAAATAAACGTGATGCAAGTGCCAAATAGTTCCTTTCTCTCATCAGGAGAGAGGGCTCCACCTGCCCACAGCTTTTGTATATTTATTTCTGTCTTCTTCATTCCCCCACCATCCTCCTTACAGAGTTTCAAGAACTGTGCTGGACATGGCGGCAAACCACAGGGTTCAACCCGACAAACCCTTTAGCATTCATGAAGAAGTTGATCCTACCTGTTGCTAAGGATTTTTTTCAAGACCTTTTAGGAGACATTACAGATCAAAAGTTGGCATGCATTCCTATTTTTTATAGCACAAGGTATGTTTTAGAAACCTTCAAATGTTCATCTGTTCCAGCCTAAAGTCAAGGAAGAATATCCTGAGATTGCCACAAAAGCACTAAAAAGCCTGCTCCTATTTCCAAAATCTCATCTTTGTGAATCAGGGTTTTCTGGAGTAACAGCAAACCAAACAAGTTTATGAAGTAGACCAGACATCGGCAACACACATCTGTGTCACTCTCTCCCACGACCCCAAGATGACACTGTTTAGTTATAGGAAAATAGGCTCAGGCTCCCACTGATTCTGCATTATGATCAGTAGTATAATTATTTTGTTATATATCACAATGTAATAATAATAGAAATAAAATGCTCAATAGACACAATGTTTTTGAATCCTGTACAATACATTTCCCCTTCCCTAGTCTTGGAAAATTTGTGATCCATGAATCTTCTTACTTTATAAAAAATTTTGTTTCTTGTCCATTTTTATGCTTTATGCTTAAGAAATAACATTGCTACATATATAATTTTAGTCTACCATCTCTCCTGCTCCAACACTTTAGCTATGCTGTTTCATAATTTTCAGGTTCTATATTATTTTAATGAGAAGTTAGTTCTTTTGAATTATCCCATAACATGTGTCCTTTAATCTCTGGTTCGAAATTTTCTCTATCTTTTCAGTTTCATAAGTATATTCATACTATGCAAGGCTTTTTCTAGTTATTTTGGTTTGGGCTCATAAAACCTGCTAAGTGTGTACATTTATTGCTTTCACTAATTATTGGAAATTTGGGGGGCCTTATGTATTGAATAAAATTTTAGACTCCTGGTCCAATATTGAATTTTTTAATGGTCTTACTCAAGACCTTGAAATACATGCCACCTTTTAATTAGATTTATTTCTAATTTTATTTGTTGTTATTATAATCTTTATTAAGCTTTCCCACATTTGCTAATTTGTATGTATATTATCTTTTAATTTAATGTATTTTTAGCTATATCTGTTTTTTTGTTTACGTCTACTGAGTGAAGTTTAAATATCAAGTATCTTAATTTTTCAATTCCAAAACTGTATGTCTTTAATAATGTGTGTTACTTTATTGCTTTTTCCTGTCTTTTCATTTCTCATAACTTTTTTTTTTTTTTTGTTCAGTGATCACAGTGGTAATGGCTCCTTTAAAGTTTTTCTCTAGTACTTCCCACATTGGAGTTTTCCTGCAGTTAGAATCCATGTCAAGGGCTTCTGGACTCCATAGTGCATACATCAAGTTATAAAGATTTTGCTTATATTTTCCCAAGGTGTATGATACTGTTGTGTTATCAGCAAATTAGCTTACTTGGGCTCTCACTAAATGTTGCATTTTGAGGGTGACAGCCTTGATGATGGTGTTTCACCCATAGCTCACATAATCTAAGTCTATCTACCACATCTTGTTCAGATTTCAGTCAGAGATATATAATTTGTGGCTTCTTCTTTCTAGGTCTCTTTTTTCTGAAATATCACCTCATATTTCCAGTAGGTGTGGTTTTCCAAGTGTGTTCTGTAATTCTCCAGTTGAGAGTAGTTTTGTGTGTTATATCAGAATTTTAGCTATTATGTGTGGCATTGACTTCTGTTTGCTTTTTGGGTAAAAGCTACACATTAAGATACTAGTTCTGTGCTAGTTCCAGCTTTCAGGGTATAACTTCTCTCCAGTATATAAGTAATTTTGGCTCCCACTAATGTCCTCATTTTTTTTTATGATTTATAATTTCTTTCTTCAGGAGGGACTTGGGTTCTACATTACATGCAGAAATATTCAGGGAGAAGTATAGTCACTACCACAGCTCCCCTTTAACCTGAGTTACCTCCCTAAACTCCACCTCGATAAGAAAAACATTGTTATTCAATCAGTCTACTTTTTATTGTGGAAGTGAAAATGTACTATCACCCTTCTGACCTTTTATTAAAATAAGTCCCCACCCAAGTTGAAATAGCATTCTAAGGAAACATTCTGTCCTTCCAGGCAGAGAGGTCGGCCAGTGAAGATTTGGCTGTCAGGTCCTCCTCCACAGGCCCAGCCAGAATTCCAAAAATGAATACTCATCATAAATGCATGAATTATAGAGAGGTGAAACCTGCACAAGATAAGAAATATCTCTGCATGATTTTATAATGCATGTTTTTCACAATCAACATGGAGAAGCTGAACAATAAAATGTGGCACAAAATAGTCTACTTTTTATTTTCTTTTCCTTTTTCTTTTTCTGTTTTTTTATTTTTGTGGAGACAGGGTGTGCTGTGTAGTTCAGACTGACCTTAAACTCATCATGTAGCCCACACTGACCTCAAATTTGCTTCTATCACAGTCTCTTGAGTACTGGGATTATAGGTGTGCACACCTCACCCAGTTGCACTGTTTCTTTACTCCTCGAAACCTGTATTCCAATGCCTACATCTCTAATAGCTTATATTTGCCCTATTTTTGCCATGACAAGGACTCTTCAGAGACCTCCTATGCTATGTAGGTCAGTTCAGGTTCATGGGTGTTTAATGAACACCTATTTTTCTCCAGTTAAGACCTTTGTAGCAATGGGGAAAAATTCCTAGTGAGGAAGTCAGACAAAGATGAAAGAATGAGAACATTTATCAATACCTCATGGCAAGTACAACTTTCTAGTAATCCTACTACATCATACAAGGAAACGTTGGCATAGTACTGCCCTAAGTATTAAATTGAGGTCTGGGAATAAATTTAGGGATACAAAGGAATGTACTTCAATTAGATCAGGAATGTATACATACAGGTATATATATGAAAAAGATACATTTATTAAGGCATAACATAAACAAAACAAAGAAGTGTCAGGATAACTTATCAGAGAATCAAGTGTGCATGAGGAAGTACTAGAACAAACAACGAGAATTTAGATTTTTATAATTTATATACAGTAAAATATTTTAGAAGTCCTTTTATGATTAAGAAGAAAAATATCCCTGAGTGATATTTTAAAATATTATTTTCTTGACTGAATATAGTCTGTGAGATAAAAATATTACACACATCTTGGAAAAAATCATATTATGTCATTTCACAGAAAGAAAAGCCCAAAAAGAGCTGACAAAAATATCTGTCAAAATCATTCTATAAACACAAACATTGGCACATAAAAAAGAGATAAGATTAAATGCATATGTGTTTGTGAAAAAGAATTACTATGCAGTAAAATGAAACAGAAGCTTTAGATTCATTCAACTGGTAGGAAATAGAAAGTGCATAAAAGGAAGGAATTAAAACATCTACAATTTTAAACAATATTGAATTGGTCGATGCAGTGTATCGTTATTGTCACTAGAGGGAAATCTGAGAGGGATTTAGGAGAAAGAAAGTTTATGGTTATGGCTGTGGGTTGAATAAAGGATCCAGTGTGAATAAATTTTCTTAACAGCATGCTTACTCCGGGGGAAAAATGAAGCATAGAATTTCTGAGAAAAGCCATATTGTCAAGCTATATTGAAATAATTGTTTCTCAGCAAGGAACAAGATCTGTCAGATGCCTGTGTTTAGATGCGAGTATTCCATGCCATATGTTTCAATGAATGCATGGTATTTCATAAAATAGGAGGAAAAAATCATGCAAAGTAAGTATTTTAGGGGCACATCATGATGAATGGTGATTTCTTTTTAAAGACTTTCCAAACCAATCATTACTACTAACTGAGCCCCATGACCAAGGACCAAAATAGTTCTTTGGTTACCTAAAAAGCAATAATTTTCTTCTCACGATATTCAGAAGAAAAGATGTCAAAACATTATCTAAGTGATCATAAATATTATTCCTCTGAATGACAACTGCTAATTTTAGTAGAGAAGAGAATGCAGGAATCATAGTGGAGGTCAAATCTTTTCCCTTGATATCTTCTCCAATTCCAAACATTAGTGATCTCATCCTCACATCACTGTTGAGCTCCACATCCAGTGCAAGTTTTATGATAATTCATATTCACTTTATTTAAGTTTTTTGTATTACTTGTGCCTTCATTGGTTTATTTCTTTGCTTCAATTAATAGCAAACCATCAAAGAATTTGTTGACTTGTATATATCTAAGGTAAATAAAAAAATCATATAGCCCAGACTATAAAGATCTTATAGTGTAATTGGAAACAAACAAGAACGTGTGTATGAACATATATATTATATATAGATGTATATGATCTTGTAATTGAAAAGAATTGCAAGAATTCAGATGTATGTGTGATTCCTGTGTTCCTGTAAGATCATTGTTTTTCTCTCATGAGTGAGTACTTTCTAATTCTACCCTGAGATTTGTGTCTCAGGGAAGTACAACATATTTCATTCATTTAGAGAGTTTACATATCTGAAAATTAATCAAAACTATAGTCTTTCTCCCCCTTCTGAAGAACTAGTTCTTACTAAGCCTAGTGAATTCTACCCATCAAAAACATCTGCTTCTCTTTAAGTTCGTACTTCAATTCTGGTTCAAGTCACTTTTGTCTCTCAGCTGGTCTAGGATCATAGGTACTTACCGGACTACCTGCATTCACTCTGGCTGAATTTCAACTTCTGGATACAAGCATAACATACATTTAAACTATAAGTCTGTGTTCATTCCCAATTTATAATATTTTAAGCGCTTGTCTTTCTCCTGAAGTCAAACTAGAATGCATCAGGAAAATTAGGCATTATGTAATGGATTCACACCATTTGACTCTGTTTTTCCACTCTAATTTATACTGGTCTTCACTGAGTTTCTCACACTCATCATTATCTCTCTTTTTCGTGTGTTGAAAAATGTTTCTCATTTTATTATTATGTGATTGTGACACATAATAAATATATTTATCATGGGGCACTGGAATACATAAACATCACATCTTCCTTCATTATCCCTCTTTCAGTGCTCTTTCCCCCTCTTCGTTTGTCTCTTAAGTTTCTTTTTAATTTTACTAAAAATATTCTCCGATCTTCCTGAAAAACCAAATCATTTTTTATACTTTTGATATGTTCTATATTTACTTTTTAATATTTAAAAGAGTTAAATTTTAAATTTTTATTTGGATCCCTGCCATGTGGGATATTTTTGTGTTCTACCTGTACCAAATTAATAATTGTTAGTAGTGAGGAAAGGCATGAATGGATTAAAAAAAATGAGAAATCAAAAAATAATAAAATTTTTAAAGCATTTATTACAAGTCTCAGACTCATCAAAGAAAGATACATAGCCAAAAACTTGAAGAGAAAGCTAAGTGGGAATGAGAGAGTGGGTGAGATGAAAGCACATATAAATCCTTATGATTTAGTTTATATTGAAGTACTAATTAATTGGAAAGTCTTAGGGAATGAAACATTACTATTTTCTCCCACTTAAACCATATATCAACTAAGGATTGGCTAGGATTCTCTTTCACATTGTTTTCTCTGGTACAGTTTGTGATGGAGCAGCCACTATTAAAGATAACTTAGGAGTGAGGCAAATAAAATGAGATAAGGGCAGTCAAGCACTGGCATGTAGCTCCACACTTTCCCTTCTTAGATCAGAGGAAGTCATAGACTCAAAAGAAAAGAGAAACGTAATTTTAACACGTTACCCAAAAGGGACAAGGCCAGGAAAATATTTGGCAAAACTATGAAACACTCTCATAAAAGACAAACTTGGAGAGAAAATAATTTCAGAGATGAAGACTCAAGAAGGACAAATTTTGGCACATTACATAGAAAAATGCGTAAATTTACTTAGGTGGAACAGAAGGGAAAGAGGGAGTAGGAAAACATCTAATGGTATAAACTGTAATGGGGTCACTGAGTTTATGAAAGAGGTTTACAGTGAAACCTGGAATTCAGTTTGAGATATATTGAGATTTAGTAGGCAGGCTAGAAAAACTCGCTTGAGATATTTTAGTTTAGTTTTTCTTCTAGGACTGTAATCCTTGTCATTGTAATCATAATCACAACTGTAATTATAATGGAAAGACCTGGAGTAGATTTCCTCTTCCTGACTCTACTGCCAACAACTTCTCACTCTATTACTGAGGTAAGGTACATGTTAATTTTTCTCTTAAAACTATTGCAGCTGTCCTGTTTTAGAACTTTTATGATGGTCACCATCCACCATCTGTCTGTGTGCCACGTGTTTTCTATTGGTTGTTAGGTTTCTGAGAAAACTCATCATTTCTCTTCCGTTACTCCTTTTGTATTTATTCCTCATTGTTGGTCAGTACTGGCCATTCTGCAACTATTCTGTTCATCTCTCATATTCAACTCCCATCTATTCTATATCCCAAAGAGTAGTAAATTTCACTGTATCTCAACTTTACAAGCACCTTGCCATTTAGATTCTTATGAATTTATACTTTGGCTCTTGCAAGATCTTAATACAATATCTAGCTACTTTAGTCACTGTGGGATTCATATTTCATCCTGCTGGTAGAGCTTATTTTTTTGTTTTAAAGTGCCCATCATAGTGTACTATCACACAGTTGCTCTAGCAGTAAAATAGCTGATTCCAATCCCGATGTCTGCAGAATGAAACACAACTTCAGAGTTGTAAATAAAAAGCCATATTTCAACCTAACTTAATCTAGGTTTTGCAAACTTATCTCTATATTTTCTTAGGACCATCTTATATTTCAAATATATTAATTTTCCTCCAATATGAAATTCGCTCTGCAGTCTTTATGCTTAAGTGGGTGCGTTATTTTTCTTCTTTGTTTTTTATAGAAATCCCAGTGAATGTATTTCATTTTAAGAAATTGCATTATGCATCATTGATATAGTGATTATTCTAAGCTGAAATCACTTGAGAAATTATAACTGTAGAAAGGGTCATTTGGCTTGATTTTTTCCTAGATACAGCAAGACATAAAGACCTAAAAGTTCATTTTGGAGACCTCTATATGTACACAGGCTTAAAACTAACCTTGGTCATCACAAATTGGTGATGGGCAGGTAACAACCCTTATCTTCTGCTCACATCTGCACCCCGATATTTTTCTTAGTCTCATTCCTGAGACTGACCGTCACCACAAAACCAGGTCTTGATCCTACAAGCAGTCAACTGTCCTGAACTTCTTGGTCCTTTCCAGCCTTGGTAAATGGTTTCAGTAAAGACGTGTAGGCAACCATGCATATGTACAGATAGAAACTATGGCAAAGTAGATACAGAAAGATTTATGCCTTCAGGAGAGAAGGCCGGGAGTGCCATGAAAGTGAACGAACGCTGCGCCAAGCATAAGTCTGTGTATCTTTTAACACTCACAAGAGTTACTGGTGGGGTTTAGGGAACTACAGTGATGATGATGCTGATTGACCAATTTTCTTAGGGATTACTTTGAAATTGCCAAAATTGTTCCTGTCCTTTTCAGCTGGACAGTTTTCTCTCAAGGGCCTTAATCATGTAAGACATTTACAAAAGAAACTTATGAAAGATAAATTCTTAATTTAAACCAGGTCTCAACCCAAAGCCAGAAGGTCTTTAAAGAATGTTTTCTTTCCTGACAGCAGTAGCCCATGGGCTGTGACAACCAGGAACACTTTCTGCCTTGTTCTGGAAAGAGAAGCCCTGATTTTTTGTAGTCTGAGTTGTAATAAATGATTTTGAATGTACTACACATTGAGGTGTTTGTTTCTTTTCCTAACTATAATTAACAAAGTATGCTATTGTGACCCCTACCTTTGCCCACTAGACCCTCTCCTGTCTAGCCAGCTACTTAACCATAAATACAGAATTTATCCTGTCATTCCTCAACCAATTCATTAATCTTTGCATAAAAAATACTATGACATCATGCTTCTATCAGTTTTTAACATTTTACTCTCTTGTGATGTTCTTGGTATACATGTAAAAATCTATCATTTTCTCTTATTAATTAGCTTTTGTATTAATCCTTATCTAGCCAAAAGCTCCAGTAAGAACTAATGGAATCAGAGGGGTTCTCTCCCTCTCCCTTCCTTCCTCCCTCTCTTTTTCCCCTTCCTTCCTGAACACCACTCCAAGAAAAGTTCCCAGTTAATTTTTCAAGGAGAATTGATGATTCATATCTATGTCCTTTGAGACTTCACAATATTTCGTTTAAGTTGTTTTGATATATCCGAGCCCCTTAAAAAGCACATCAAATGTTTGCTTTGCCTTGAACCCTATATGCTAGAAATATCTGACACATAGCAGAAGTACAATAAAATTAAGTATATGAGTGAATAAATTAGTGTGAATATTAAATACATGACAAATCCATGAATTTGATTTGCTTTCATGAAAAAGATTGATTCCAATTGTAATCCAGGTTGTTTGGCTGGATTTGCCAAACAAAATCTATTCTTCTTTAAATAATCAATACAAGTGTATCATTTTACTTGGCCCTAAGTAAGTGAATATAGTTCAGTGACTTAGTAGCTATTCATGGTGACATATTATTCCAGTAGAATAAGGGCAATCATATTCTGCCAAGTTAATTGGTGCCCAACAGTATTAAGAGAAGAACATTAAAACGATAAGGACTGTAAAGGATTATTCCTCAAAAATATTCTGGTCTATTCTCTCTGAACATGGGTCAAAGCACCAAATTTTACAAAGTTTCTCAAGTATCCCTAATATACAGCTAGAATTAAAACCCGCTGTATCATGAGCACTTGTCAAAAAATTCCTCATAGGAAGAAATAGAAGATTAGCTCTTTTGATGATATCTCTAATTTGTCACAGAAGCTAGATGACATTTGGAATTCATCATATCAGGTTCTACAATTTGGTTTAAATATTCAATGTTGCTATGAGTTATGAATTAGCCAGACCAAGAAAAAAAGAGGGTCAGAGTTGAAGACCCATGAGAATAATTATTAGAGTTAGCGTATATTATTTTCAGTTTGACTTACTATAAAAAAAACATTGTCAAAAGACTAACTTTACACTTAAATATGCAAGCAAGTGCATGTATAAGCTCACTCTAACGTCTTCTATGGTAACTCTGAAGTTTACTGTTCTACTCAATCGCTCTCAGAAGAACAGAATTAACACACACCGACTGCCTTTGACACAATTACTAGAAAAGAAACTGCTGTAATGCTCAAGGACCTTTTTTTATAGTGTCATCAAGCCTTTAGCAAGCCATCTCATGAACAATTATGATGTGTCATTATATTAAAGAAATGAGGGGACCAGGGATATAGTTCAGTGGCAAGGCACCTGCCTGGAAAGCACAAGGTCATGAGTTTGAATCCCAGTACCAAAAAAAAAAAAAAAATGAGGATGTTGTGTAAGGTGATTAATGGGTAAATTCTGCTGCAATACAGCAGAAAGCATGACACTTCATGTTGTACAGATGTTGAACTTGGTATTGAGATTTCTGGAGTAAGCCTGTCTTTTTCTCTATCATGTGAAACACTCAAAATGTTTCTGAAGACATAGTGCTTTTTGTTGAGTGTTTATATTCTTTGCCTTCCGACTTCTGAGCACATATGCAGCAAGTTCTGGTTGCAGCTAAGTACACATCATCCTTGATGTGAGTTAGACAAGTTATAGGAATCTGGCAACTGTATTTGCTGTTTTCAGAATTGTGAGATCATTCCATCTAATGCACTCAGTCTTACACAGCCATACTCTTATACCTGCAGGCAAAACAAGGAATCTACAAACTGATGTTAGAATATGTGCATTCTTAGAAATAAGTCAGTTAACAGAGTAAAAAGAAAATCTTTTAATTGAGTCTAATTCAGTACAGTTGATTTTGTTACAGGCAACTGAGTTAGATAGAAATATTCTAGGCAGTCAGACAGGGCTAGGTCCTCAAAGGAGCCAGTGCAGAAACCCAGATACCTTGCAACTGTGGGGGAGACAGACACCTCCTGCCGTGGACCAGGCCTCAAGACAAAAGATCAAACAAATGCATCCACTTCCTGAAGACTGATACTCTAAATAGGTCTCTAGAACCCTGAAGAAGCCAGCCTCCTAGGGCAAGAGTCACTGCTCCTTAAGCATGCTCGCTGGCTATGTGACTTGCTTCCCCATTTGTCCCTGACTTAATCAATTTTACCTGAGCAATTAATCTTATTGGTTAACCATAGTTCTGTCCCACCTTATGCCCACCTTTTGAATTCCCATTCATCACCACCTTGGACCCATCTCACCTCAAGATTTTACTCTATAAAAGTCCCTAGAAAAGACAGAGTCTTTGGCAACCCAGTCAGGACCCCTCTGTCCCTCAGATAGAAGCTTTCTTTCTCTCAATAAATATATTCTGCTCTTAACCTCCATGGTTCCTAAAATTCATTCTTTGATTTTAGAGAACACGTGCTTGTACCGGACATATAGTAGGTTGGGAGTTTCATTCCTCTATATCAATTTGAATCTGAAAAATCTAAAGTTAGAAACAAACAGAATTGATTTTTTTCTTCACTAGCAAAATGAAGAGCATATAAAATGTCTAGAAGTGCAAACTTTTACACTTGGCAATAGTAAATATATCTTTTCATTTTTCATATTTTGTATTACAGACAGGTTAAATTCCAGGTATAGTTTTATCATTGCTGTGCACAGGTGAGCGCTGAGCAGGAATGCTTACATTGTCTCATGTAAGTTTAAAGGATTTTCTGACTGATTTTCTGAACTGCTAAATTTCATATAAGCAAGATTCACAGTACTAATTCAGTAAACTTATCACCACAAAATAAGACAGGGTTGATTGTTACCCATTACAGAGGCATCTTGTAGATTTGATTAATTGTATCTAATTTTTAATTAAACCATTTATATCTAGTGATATTTAAAAGAACATAAAGTAAAAGTCTAAACATAATCAAATGTTGATACTTTTCTTATTATCAAGAAAATATTAGTTCTGCTGAGTAATTTCCATCTACACACTTGTGAAAAATTACCAAATGAAACATGGAAACCAATGATTCATAAATTTAGACTCTGTAAAGAAACCAATACTCTTTGCAGAGGATAATAACTGTGAATATTTACTTTCTTGAGAATGAATAGTATAATTACCATTTTATGTGGTGGGTTTTATATAATTTGGTGATATTTTAAAAACACCTTTTGTATTCTACTGATACTGCTCTTACTTTTCAAAATAACCTTGCAAATAATATATATAGTACATATATATATATATGTACAATTTTACATGCAAGAAAATTAGGATTAAAAGTTTAGGATCAGTATCTCAATAGACACCAGGTATTAAACTGTCTTTGGAAATACAAATTCTACTTCTTGTTTCCAGGCTTCTTTTTAACTTATTCATAAACAATTGACTAGGACATTACCTAAAACTCAACTAGTCAGTTTTTGTGTATCTATCAACAGAAAATATTTTAGTGATATGGACATTTTGAAATGGATATTTTAGACTGTAACATCGAAGGGAATTATTAGTTATGAAATATGGCTCTAAAATACAATTAATTCTAGTAAATAAAAGTAAAATTGATATCTTTTTTATTCCCAGATCAATTGCAATGAATCTGAATGAGAATAATTCTATTGAAATTATAAATTTTCACAAAAATATAATCGGTTTTTACATAAAAGACCTTATAGGGAAGATTTTCACTTGGCCTAGAACTAGATTTTCTTTCCCAGATATTTCCTCATTCAAGGAAAAACAAAAACTACAAATACTACAAGAATTAAAAGTTTGATTATTCTTATTTTTTTTAT
>RJWT010026587.1:0-15761 GCA_004365215.1 Cuniculus paca | reverse complement strand
TCAGCTTGGACGTCCTCTCCTGGCTTCTGACACAGACTGTTCAGCTTTTGCCTGGGACTCTTCAGCCTTCGTCGTAGACTCTCCAGCCTGCGCCGTAGACTCTTCAGTGTTCCGTCGTAGACCCATCGGCCTTCTGACACGGACTTGCACAGGACACTGCAGTAAGCTCCAGCCCTCGGGCTGGACCCCCTTTAACCTCCAGCACACAGACACCCTCTGCACGCTCCCTCCTTCAACTTTGTGGCTGACCACTGTAAGCCAATCTTGTAATTTCTTATACAGTTGTCTATCTTGTGTTATATCTGTTTCTCTAGTAAACCCTGACTAATACAGTCACCTTTGTTAAACTAGGTATATTGTCTTACTTCTGATGCTAGTTCATCCCAGGATACAGCATATGACATCCTTTCCCCTCAGTGAACATCACACCTGTCCCCATCAGTGGGGACAGCTCTCCTATTACAATCTTCTCCAGAGCCATGGGCCTCTTCAGTTTCCTGTGAATCTTCAGAGTTGGAAGGAACTCATGTCTCCTTAGAACCTATTATCTTACAATAAAATCAGTGTGGAGAAACTAGTTCATAGAAACTTCCTGCATCCAAGTCTATTAGCACAAAGGAACTGCTTGAGTTTGATGTTGCAGATGGATCAGACTGAGATGACTTCTACTGGTGTGATTCTACTGATGACATTTTGCCCTCTGGCAACCCTGCTGCCTGCCTTGAAAGCTCCTGTACTCACACAGGGGGCCTGTCTCTCCTGGGTCCTATTGAGTGGCAGGGAGTCCTGCGCTAGCTTATTTTTATGAAAGAACTATACTGAATGCATAATTCCTCAACTTTTTAAAATTTGAAAATATATCGTGCAAGTGACCAGTGTAGCTTATTTTTTTTATTTTCTAGAATTGTATTAGTGATATTATATTTTCATAAGTGGGAGTAAATTATTTCATAACAATTATAATAGAAACAGTGTTTTCAGTTTGCCTTACCTTTCTCTTCCCTCTAAAACTCTCTTGTGATTTCTGCCATATCCCTAAATAATCCATATCAACAAGTTGCTATACCTTCTCTTCATTTAACCATTGACACCAACATAAACACACATACACCCTCAGTGACATTCACATTTATATAAGAGTATGTTGTTATTATGCTACATTTTAAGATATGGAATTATATTGCAAAACCTTTTCTAAATTTTTCTTTTTTAATTAGTAGCACACAGAATAACAATTACATCTTCAATGCATTCTTTACGACTATAAATTTCTATGAGGCAAATGTACCATCATTTTTTTACTTGTTTCTTGCTCTGATGCTCATTGACTTTAGCACCATTGTTTCCACTCTGAACTATACTATAATAAACACTCTAGTAAGCATATCTTATTTATTGCTGCTTTAATTTCTGAGACATAGTAGCATAATTGAAACTACTGGGTGGTATGGTTATATCGTTTTAATTTTGATAGATGTAGTCATACTGCTTTCTTAAAATGCAGTGATAAATTGTACTTCATAGAAGAAGTATACATGCATTTTTCCTTCCCTACCAGCAATAGGTGGTATTTTAATTTAACTTTTGACAATTTAATCGATGTAATGGGGTCTTTCAATATTACCTCAATTTACATCTTTATTACTGCCAGTGAATTTCAGTATCAATCTGTCTGCTGGTCAGCTGAGTTGCTCTCCTGTGAACTATGTATTCAGATCTTGTTCTCTGATTTTGCATTTCAATCAACTTGTAGTTAATGCCTTTAGTAAGTCATCTTATATTGGTTAGCATTTCAGTCACTTGAACAAAATACCTGATGCATACAATGTAAAGCAGGAGAGGTTTAATTTGTCCCACAGATTCCGAGTATTCAGCCATGATGTGCTGGCTCCCAGGCAGAAACATCATGTCAGAAGAGTGTAGTGAACCAAAAATGTTCATTACATTGAAGCCTAGAAACAGAACAGAGAAACAGGATCAGATAGGAAAGAGTCAGGTATCAGGTATATCGCAAGATCATACCTCTTTGACCCATCCAGACAGATTTAGACATGTGATTTACTAATTCACTGGGTGGGTACCCAACCAATCAAGTTGACAGTTTAAACAACACTCATCTGCCTGGAATACATTTTAAATAATTCTTCATTTGCATATATTTGTATTTTTGTATCTTCTTACAGAATTGTTTTTAATTTTTCAAAATGAAATATATTTTTCCTTCATACTTCGGAATTTTATATCAATTACATTTTCTCTGGCTAGGCATGGTGGTGCACACTTCTAATGCCAACACTTAGGGAGACTGAGTTTGATTCCCTCATGGGCAACTCAGTGACTTAGCATGACCCTGTTCCAAAATTTAAAAAATAAATAAATAAATAAGAAAGACCTGGGGTGTAGTTCAGTGTGAAGGTCCTAGGTTCAATCTCTACTATGGCTAAAAAAAAAAAAACTTTTTTAGTGTTAGAATATACATTTGATCGCTTAAAATGTTATTATTTCATTTGAACATTAAAACTTTAATCCAGGAGAGATACATTTGCTTATTTATTTGCTGAGGGAAGTTCCCAACTTTTAGTAGTTGGCAAGTATTCATTACATTCTTTAAACTGATGTTAACCATTTTTACACATTAGATTTTCATATTTATGGTAATCTATTTAATAGTTTTAAATTTTGTTTCACTGATATGTTTGATACTCTAAGCATTCCTAATCAGTTGGAATGCATTTCATCATAGTTTCTTAAGTATAAAACACAGTTTTCTTTTTGTTACATATTTGCTATACATGGATATTTATTCTTTCATATTAATTAATTATTTTCATAATTAATAAAGTCTAATTCTTCAAATATTAGGATTATCATAATTAAATACCATATAATCGTTTTGGAGAATTATATATTCTTAAATTTTTAAATGATTATTATATTTGTGCTTATAAAAATTGTACCATCTTTTGTCAAATTTTCATACTAAAATATTAGAAGCCCAAAGTAGCAAATTGTTTCCTTATTTTGGCAACCTAAGGAACAAAGTTATAAACTCTATAGCCATGTAGAAATATAAGCTAAGAAGAGGAAGAAGAGAGGAAATAGGAAACACTAATTTCCTTTTCCAGTAATCATCAAATAATTGTTGCTATATATTTGCCGTTTAATGCCATCTTTATAAAAGTGAAAGAACTATATTAAATAGAAATTCATGACCATGTTAACTAATTAAATAGTGGTCAAAATGAGGTATCTAGAATTGACTTTAAAAATGAAAACAAGAGCAATTATTCCTAGTTTTGAGACTTTTTCTCATATTTTCATATTCAGCACTCAGTTTAGCTACTGCCATATTCTCTCTTTCAACTGGATAATCGTCACAGTGAAGAGAATGCTTTGTACCTACTTCCTTTTTCGCTTATGAGTATGGTTTATTTCTCTCAAGATCACATTTCCCTGCCTCTGTTTTCTCTTTTCAGAGGATTTTTCATACAAAGAAAACGTATCATTAGTTGGTGTATCATATTCCCTTGGCTTGCTTGGCTAGTACCAATTTAGGCATCAGGTTCACAGGTCTAGTTTGAAGCTTGGATCAGTGTTCTATAGGCAACTAGATTTTATAATAAATGAAAAGGGATAGTAAAAGTAATAACTCTTTACAACTTGCTCATTTTAATGGTTGCATTTGTTACAATTCCTGTAACAAATTTGAAATTAGTTTTTCATTTTCTTTTCCCAATCTTTATTTTTCCAGAGTACTTCATTGCTTATCACCTCTCTTTCAAGCACTTATTTTGTTATTTGAAGTGTTTTTTCCCAGGTATCTGCCCTGCATGCACTATTCATTTCGTTCTGAGCCCTTTCTTGGCAATATTGTTCACTCAGTTGTATCTGGTTTGCTGAATCTTCAAACAATGGCTTTGATTCAAGTCTCTGAGGCAAAATTCAGACTTTGACATCAGCTTCTTCCTGTACAAATCCTTGCATACAGACCAATCACCTAAATCAACATGTTTATTAACATGTGTGAAATCATCATATTTTTCATAAACATGTCTCTGTTCTTATCTTCCAGATACAAACATTCTTTTTTCAAAATAGAAATGACAGCATTATCTGCAGCTATTTACTCTTCTACTTCAATATCCAAAGAATTAGAAGTCTTACCCAATTTCCCTTCTATACTTTTTCGTCCTATCTATCCAATGTTTTCACCATGATGGTGACTACCCTCATGTAAATCAGTGTCATCATTTCTACTTTCATTATTGCAATGACATCTTCATTGATCTGGCTTCTCTGTAATCTATTCCCTACACTCTAATTATGCCATTTCCCAGCTGAAAATCTGTATGATTCTATGTTGCACTGAAAAAAACACCATGATCAAAACTCAAGATATCTTTCATAATGCCATCTTACCCCTTGAACTTATTTCTCTTCCTGCTCCTATCCTTGTACATCTTAAGAAGCCACTTTAATTTCCAAACACACCACAGTTTTTCTCATCTCCAGGCCATTCAGATTCATTCATTCTTAGAACAGCCCTTCCCCTCGGTCAGATTTGCACTCACTGATGTATATTCATCCATGTATTATGTGATGTTTATTTTCCAAACCTACTATGAATTTCACTTTTCAGCCTTCCAGTTCTATTTAACATTTGCCATTTATTAACTATGCCAAATTAATCTCTTTATCTTCAGATTTTTCATGTGTAACATGTGGGAGAGTCTCTCTTAGAGTCATATTGTGTAATAAATTTTATATTACATAATACACATAAAAAAGAGTATAAAACTAAGAAATCAGAGAATGCTGTGTTGGATTACTTTAATGAGTGTAATTAATTTCTATATTTTATATGTCTTGTATCAATGTTAACAGACACTAATTGTTGTTTATGATTATATGCCTTTAATGTAATAATAGGAGCTAAAAAATTTTGTGTATGAATGGGAGAAGAAATACAGAATGACAGAAACTATAATCTGAAAAATATCTCTTCATTTTGCTGATCTTATCATTTTCTTAACAATGAAATTTCCTAGATCATATCACCAGTAGATATTAAGGATGAATCTTATAACTTTTGCCAGGATTTGGATTTTTAAACACTGTATTTATATCTTTCATCTAGCTCTGCTTCTGATCTTTGGTATTTAAGATAATCTTTAAATTTAACATTTTAGTTTTGTGTCTTAACAAGTTAAAAATTCTCTGAAAATCATCCCCCCACTTTTAGAATATTATGACTTTAACTTATTAATATATTATTTACTTTTATAGCAGCATTCATCTTTGCAACTTACATGTATTTAGGTACCATACATTATAAAAGATGCACTGATATAGAATTTTTTCAACCATAGTCATATACGCCCCAGAAATTCTCAGCATCTCCTCACAGCTAGCCTTTTTATTTGGTACAAATACCTTCTTTCACCACTTATTTGAAGTTTCTCAGAATTAACAACAAGTACATTAGAAGCATTAGTTGCTTGAATTTCACAGAAATATTGTCCTTTCTACTAGTCAGTTCCTTAATAAATGCAGGAATTGATTGTTGTTTCTTTTTAAAATTCTCATTGATTGAAATATTTGTGTGCCTACTCTTCAGAGACACAATTATAACCTCAAAATTCTAGGATTAAAAATAAAATCTGATTAATTTTAGAAACTTACAATGCAATAGGATAATTCATATTGCAAGAATTTAAGACAATAGGACTAGAAAAAATTAATAATAATCATTTGTGAGTGATACAAATAGAAAATAAAATACAGACATTAGAAAAGACAACTAGAAATAAATACAGCTAAACATAAAAAATCTTAAAATTGAGAATGTAACAGATGACTTAAATAGCTAATTAGCTTTGTATGGAAAGGCATGACTGAACTAGTAACTTAAGATCATTCAAAAGCAACAAAGTGTGGAACAACGATACAAAAAATTGAAAATGAAATAGGGATAATAAAATCAAAATATTCTATTTAAGTAGGGGGAATTAGAATGAGGAAGAGACAGCAAATGGGAATTTATAGAATTAATTATGAGCTTTCATATTCAAAATCAAGAAATACATACAGCATGAGGAATGTTGAATAAGAAGAAATTTTCACCTAAAAAGATTGTACAAAATATGCAAAACACAGAAAATTTCAGAGAAGGCAACTAAATGCACCAGGCAGTCTCTGCCTCTGTCTTGATCCTTTGTGTGTGTGTGTGTGTGTGTGTGTGTGTGTGTGTGTTTGGTCATGCATATCTAAGCTTGCATCTGTGCCATCCCCTTCAGAGGCTATAAGCTGAAACTTGAAAAATGGACACAACCTGCAAAAGCAAAATTTTAAAAGCAAATCATCCAGAGCACCATACTATGCTGACCACAGTACTGTATGTTGCACATAGAGCCTTTCATTTAAGAATATCATGCTGTATATATTTGATTTAAGTATTTTGGAGCACATGTTTGATTTTCAGCAACTTGTATGTCGCTGGACTTGTTTGATTATGTTGAATTAGATGCCTTAGACATATTACTGTTAAAAGGGAGTCTCGCTTTTTTATTTCCCGAGATCTAACTTGACCAATTGTAGGAATGTTGTGTTTTGCTTTGGTTTGCTTTGATTTGCTTTGTTTCTAAAAGGTTCAACTCATATTTAGTTATGAATAGCCGCTTAAAAATGCTGATGCAGACTGACTGTTTCTTGGGGCAGCTCCATAGACTAGATTTTATTAGAAATGGTGCATATTTTTGTCAGAGGCAGGTAAACAGTTGACATAAAACACTGCTCCCTCAGTCAGTTGTAAAAGCTTTGTAAAACTAAAATGAATTATGTGGTATATTTTGCTTATGATCTTCCATTATAAATTATTGAATATGCTAATTTAGTCTCCTAAAACTCATAAAATAATTTTAGCATAATAAAATAGATGTTCATATTCTATCAAAGAGTACATTTTCAATATCGACTCAATGTATGACCCACATTTTTTCATCATGTATGTAAGGGCTTCAGTAATTTTTGACACTAGTCTTCAAAACAAAATTAAGATTTTATTGGGACTTTAAGATTCCAATCATGAAATATTAAAATATGAAGCAACTTTTAAAATATCAAGGCGAGGCTCTCCATGACTATCTTCAGTAAAACAGCCGTATCTGCAAACAACCGTATATTTATTCATCGGAAGTTGTCGTTAGGCGATGTAGTCGATGACATTACATCTGCTCACAAAGAGTCCACTAAATCTCACCAACCACAGTGAGAACTGTGACATTTTGGTCATACTCAGCATGGTGCACTGGAAGCTATACTCAAAGTAGAGGGACCAGGAAGACTGGGATTCCTCTCTCTAGCTCCCAGCTAGGTGAAATAGCCCCCGTTCAAAGGGGAAAGCCACCAGTTCTTATTTTATTTCTCCCACAAACTTCATGTTGCAGATGATTCATTGCAGATAAGAGGAATGGAAAGATTCAGTCCAGATTCCTCTTCCTCTGTCTAGTCCTCACTGGGAGTGTCTAGGATTATGAAGGCCACGGTAAAATCCTCACTCCAGCTGTTGCATTTGGTGCTTTCCAGCCTGGGAGACACAGAGGATGCCCTCAGCATCCTCCCCATGAAGAAAGGTAGCACATGGAGAGAAAGGAGCCGGAGTCTGAACTCAGAGCCCTGAACAGTTCCACAGAGAGAACAGGGAAAAGTATAAAAAGAGGAGCTCTCTTGAAGTCAGAGCAATCTGAAAAGCTGGCCTTGTCATGAAGAGGTCTGACTGAGAGTGATTTATGCAGCTCAGCATCCTTGGAAACAAGGGAGAAATCAGTGGGTCAGCAAATCATGGAGTCCTGTAGTTGAGTGTCACGCCTGCAGATACAGTCGGGTTCAGACTTCAGAGGAAAGGAAACAAGGACCCCAGCAGCCTGGCCACTAAGCAGCAAGTCCAGAGAGAGTGGGGAGAGAGGCTGTCACTGGAGTCACTACAACAAACTGTTTTTTAAAACACAAAAAGACAGATGTAAACAGACAGGCAAGACCCTGTGCAGGAAAGAAAAACCATCATGAGAAACTGTCAAATTTGTCCAACACTCTTCAAAGTAGCTACCATAGAACTGTGTTCAGCAAACTGGAAAAAAAAGTGCTGAAAGAAAAAAAAAAAGGAAGATATGAGGACCATGTTTTACAATAGAGGATATTAGTAAAAAGAAACTATTAAGAACACAACCAAGTAGGAATTCTGCAAAAAATAATAACCAGAAAAAATTCTCCTTCTTCCCTTCATACTTCACAGATGGAAATAAAGTACCACTTTATTCACCACTGAATGTCTCCACTGTCCAATAATTAGAAATAATTTGTTTCTCCATTTATTCAGTTATTCATTCAGCCCTAAATTTGCAATCTAAAGAGTTAACATGAGCGCTGGGTACATGGGCATAATCTGAGCACTGGATATATACATATATATATATTACAAATGTGCATATGTACCCAGTGCTCAGGTTAACTCTATGCACATATATATGCATATTTGTAGTAATTAAAACATCACTCTTATTTTTCTGTAACTATCAAGAGCAAAACAAGCAAATCAGGCAAATAAGCAAGGGATAGTCAATCTGGGTGACTCTATGTTAAGAATTTATTATTCATTCTTCTATGAAACTGCTCTTATTTTATTATATTAAGTGCAGTATTCTGCATTTTCTCACTTAGAAAATTGTTTCTACTTGCTCCATATTAAAATCAAAAAGCTAAAGTAGAGCAATTAGTGTTTTGCTGGATGGATGCCTTGGCACACCCCTGTAATTCCGGCACTCTGGATGGCTGGGGCAGGAGGATTGCAAATTTGATCCCCACATGGGCAATTTAACGATTTAGCAAGACTGCCTCCAAATAGAAAATGAAAAGGACTGAGGATATAGCTCAGTAAGAAGACATTGGGTTTGACCCCCAGCGACACAAAAAAAAGGTGTGTTTTTTTTTTTCTCCTAATGAACATTAATAGTGCAAATCAGAATATTTCTGCCACAAGCATTAAGTATGCTGCTTTAACATGAAAGAATGTGGATTTACTTTCTAGAAGCCAAATTAATACATTTATCATTGGTTTCTGTATTCAAATTATCTAGATTAAATATTTCTAAATAAAAATTAATCTTACTTTTGATAAATGTTTCCAAATTTCCAGAGTTTTTTTACTTTATATAAGTATGCATACCATTTCTTAATTTTGTCTGATTTATGTAGTAGTCTTTGTCAAAGTAGCTTAAAGTTAAAATAAATAACAAAAAGCATTAAACTTTTGAATATATATTGACATCTCCAAATTTAATGGTCAGTAAACCTGCTGATTTCCTCTATGAAGGACATATCAGGTGTGAAGAAACATGCAGTATTGAATATGGTCATATCAACAGAATTCCTCTGTAAATGAAGAGCAGAATGAGTAGATCCTTATCTCTCAGTTTCTGTAAGATCTTACAAATCAAGGTTGAGACAGGAAAGCTTCATCTTAATTATATTTTACATCCACTTGTTCCACACTTTTCAAGGAGCTTTTTCATGTGATTATTTCAGTAAGTTTGGTATGATTGGCATCTCTATTATTTTTAAATCTAGCAAATGATATATGCTTACAGATGTGTCACACTACATGTAAATTTATTCAAAGCATTGACTCGTCATATTACTTCTTTTATTCCTGCCTAAAAGTATTTTATAATGAGATAAATTTCTTTATCTCAGTAGGTAAGACCTGGACTGTGAAGACAAATTGCCTGGTTTCAAATTGCAGTTCTGTTCCCTATTAGAATTCAGTCTCTTCAACTGCAAAATGGAAATAGTAATAGTCCTTATTTTATGGATTGTTATGAAAACTAAGTAAGTTAATATTTAGTGTTTGAGGCAGTTGCTGGATTGTTTCTAGCTATTTCTCCCGTAAAACATAGATTCATAAAAAATGTCAAGGATACATTAAAGTTTAATATTGTTATAATTTAAATAACACAACTGACAGAATATTGAGCTCCATATGGTACACATATACAACTAAAATACTGACAAGCAGTTTTGTGGCTTGAAGGCATCTTCTTTGTGGATATAAATATTCTGTAAAAATTGCTTATCTAATCTTGGAGGTAGGCTATGCTTGCTAAATAACATTTTGAAACTTTCAGATTTATTTTTATTCAATGAGATTATAAACCACATAAAACATGAAGTCATATTATTGAAATACATAGTGAAAATACAATATTTTGTGTTGACCTATCGTACCACACCAGTACAAATGTAAGGATGGTGAAAGCTGCCTTTATACTGAATGAGGTCCCAAAGGATCCCAATGCAGTGCCTTTCTAGTTTTCCCCTGAGCACTTGTTCAAAGAAGGGAAGAACTTGATCCAGCAGCATTTGAGAGTAGAGTTAGGCCTGCTGGGAATCATGTACCAGTTACACTCTGCTAAATATGGATTATTGTAATTTAGAGTTAATCATCCCTGCCCCATCAACCTTTTATTCCTCTGTCAAAGGTGGTCTGTATAGCATATTTTGGTCATGATTATGATTGCCATAATCATAGTTATTAATGCAGCATTTTGTTCTTTCTTTTCTAAGTGCTCTGTGTGTCTGTTAATGGTTCAAATATTCTATACTAAATGTTTGTTGGTATAGTTCATGAAAAATACAATTTATTAGCTTTCTTAAAGATATAGCTATAGTGATAGTAGCTAAAGTCTTTGTAGTACAAACCTAGAGTAAAAAGGACCCATAGCAAATAAACCTCAAGCTTCATTAAATATTTCCTAAATATGTCCTGACCATTTTTCTGCAGATCCTGTTAGTGCTCCTTCTTTTGACATGCTCTGTAAGTTTTATGTTTATAATTTAACGATTTTATTCTTTAAAAAGGCTAAAATTTTCCTTTAAAATACGATTGCATGTTTCAAAACAATGCTGACTTATCAAAGGAAATCACATTAGAGGAGAAAGCAGAGGGTTCGGTTCAAAAGCAAAACTGTCACATTCCAAAAAGGTGTATGGGAAAGCTGATAGCTGACACTGCAATATTGCTGGAATATGATTGCATGAGCAGCAGGGTCTATATCTGTGGCTCAGAGAATGGAAAGTTCATTGCAAACTTCAGTCTTCCTGTTCTTGTGGAGAATCCATATGGGTTCCATTATTCAGTAGAAGTTGGATTATTGATTAGAACCTCTCACTATTTTATAATCGTTATGAAATACCTGAAAGGAATGGGGCAAATGCTGCCTTTTCAGAATTGTGAAAGGGACTTCACCCCAGCAAAGCAATATAAGATGGGATAAATCAGCTCTTTGTCTATGCTGTCACTTTTCTGAAAATTGATGTTCATCTCTTTTAATTTCAAACAGAATGCAGGGACATAAGCAACTAACTGACATATACCTATGGAAGTAATACAATATTGAAGGCACTATGTTGAGTATACAGGAAATGTGAAATTGTATAAACCTAATTTCCTCCAAGGACTTCAGCAATTCATTGAAAGATAACTTACAAATGCATGGCTTCCTGTGAAATACAATTTAATAAATGGTCTGAATTTTATAGGCCATAATGAGAAAGAACTTTACCTTTTTTTTTATAATGACCTTAAAACATGCTACCAAATTTCCCAGACTCACAACTGATAACCCTTTCTGGTCACAATGGAGTAACTGAAAAGTCTATGTTCAGGTATTTAAAAATAAATTCAACTTGAGCCACTAAGATTTGTGCATCTTTGTTCTACCAAGCAGTGATTGTGCTGCTATCTCAAATGCTGATGCCATACTTGACTCTAAGAAGATTCTTTCTTCACGTACGGCTCTAGATTCCTGCGAACACACACAGCCTTCTCTTGACATGTTTGTTTTTATGCTTAGTTCTAATAACAGCATTGGTCCACCATTAGGATACATATAGGTTAGCAAATATGCAGCCAGAATATGCTATACTTAACGATACCCCTCACCTCTTGCACGATGTTAGAGGAAGTAAACAAAGGATCAGATGAGTTCACTTCTCAGTAAACCCCCATAAATGGAACTAGAACTCTACTTAAAATTTAGGATATGTATTTTCCATTGCCCTCAAGTATGCATGCTTAGCTACAGTTGTTGGATAACACAGAATGTCTTATTGTACATGTTTTATTATAATAATTTTAAGTAAATGAAAAAGCAAGCTAATTATAGACACATCACAGGAACTGACTTTTAGGTTAACCTAAAAGTTAACCCGGGACATCTTATTTCCTTTCCAAGGTCCCGTGCCTCATTTTTTATTTATCATTTCATATTAGTTCCCTTAAGCTATCTTTCAAATGTGTAAGCTTCAGGATCCACAAAACTTGGATCTACTCCTAATGTGCATGATTAGTCAAAGATCACAAGTTCCCTAACCTGAGCAGGGGCAAAGTTACCAGCTAAAACTTTCTGGGAAGGTTTTATAAAGAAGGACATTAAAGAGTTCACTTTCTATCAGCAGAGAGAGCCAACCATCTTGGAGGCTTAAAGGAAACATTATTAAAGCAGTTAGATAGATCTATAGATCCTACATGAAGCTAAATGTTCTGAGGAATCTTGGAAATATCAGAACATATAAACAAAAGCTTTATCACAGGGTATCACCAATATTATCTTTGCATGAATTTACTGACTTGCTTTTCAAATAGGACATAATAATCTATTAATCATGAGTAAGGCAGTATTTTGCACATTGCTTCTCATTGCAAACCATTTGGATGTTGTCATTGATCCATAATCACAAATGTCACTTCAGGAATCTTTTGTATTGTACAGATGTCAAGGAAAAATAGTTTCATGATAACTTTAACTTCACATGCATCTAATAATAAATTCATGAATATTCCCACATTGTTATGGTTTAGATTAAAAACCCACCCCAAAGTTTCATGGGTTCAAAGTTGGGCTTTTGGAAAGTGATTGGCTCTTGGGAGCACCATGCTCACCATTAGTTTCATCCAATGATGAATTCCTAGGAGGTGGGGCTCATTAAAGGAGTTGGGTTGATGCATGTGTTACCTAAATGAGTCCCTGGCTCCTTCCTTCTCTTTGCCTTTGGCCACCATTGGTTAAGCTGCTTTTCTCTTCCATGCCCTTCCAGCACCCATTTCTGCCTTGGGCCCAGTAACCCAGACATATACTAAATGCCCTGAAACCAAAACAGCAAGACAAATAAACCTTTCCTATTAGTTGTGGATATCTGATATTTTGTTCCTGTGATGGGAAAGTTATTAACACACATACATTTTTTATATTTCAACTAATCATTTCATTGATATCATACTGTCATCTTCACTTTATACTTACTACAGTTCAATGTGTTGTTTAACTTTCATTTTATTACTTCACTGTTTTAGCCCCTTTCTCTAGCAGTTCAAAAGCATTAAAAACTTCAAAGCTATTTACATTTTGGTTTTACTTTTGTATTTCCTCCTCTTTGGACACCACTTTTTTTCCTAACAGTTTTTTTTAGTTAACTTTCTATTTACTGTGAAATTCTTCCCTTTCATATCAAAACCTTTCTTTCTATTAAAATGTCACTTTCTTTGTTTCTTCTGTGTTTTCGTGTCACTGTTTCTTTGTAGTAAAATCTGAACCAGCTGGGCCTTTTGGTATATTTTCTGTTTAAAAAGCATTTGTGAAGTCTTAAATTCACAAGATGCTGCAATGCTGTGGTCTCATTGTGCTGTGTTTATCCCACAACCTACTAGAAAAATGACGGGCTGTTTCTTAAACACACAAACCTTGAGCTATATGAGCAGCTTTTCTAAAGAAACCAGTCTCTTAACATTTCAAGATTACTGCTTCTGTCTGCTTTCTTTCTTTCATTATTTTCATAATCTATTTTAGCCATTTCTATCTTAGAAACACAACAATCCATGAATTTGGAGTCTAGTGACACCACAAACTATAAAAAATAAGAATAGGTGAAATGAAAAAAAAACCTGTCATAATCCTCATTAAAACAAAGGATCATTTTAGTGGCATCTGTGAGGAAACTGAAAGACTCATAAACAGTTTTAAGACAGTGAAACATTTCTTATTGTCATTCCCACAATAAAATTTGTCCTCTAAAATACTTCTACGCCTCAGACCTGGTACACATCTGCAAGTCCAGCACTTGAAAGTCTGAGGTAGGAGGATTGTGAGTTTGATGCCTGCATAGACAACATAGTGAATTCAAGGCCAGCCTGGATTGTATAATGAGACCTTGCTACATAACAAAAAAGTTCTGTGCCACATATTTTAGAACTAATGAACACACATGCACATATATACCACATGCATGTATATTATATAGTATATGCTTAGTTAAATGGGTAATATAATAGTTATGCATGAAATGAAACATCCATTTTTTCATGGATTGAAAATAACACAAAACTAATTGAAATTCCCTTTTTTTTTGACTTCAAAAAACTGATTCATGAAAAGTCTGATATTTAGTCATCTAAAAATCTGTTTCCATTACTGGGTGTTTTTTGTGTTTTGTTTCATTTTGTTTGTTTGTTTTGTTTTGTACCGGGAATTGAACTCAGCTTTGCATTTCAAGGCAGGCGTTGTGTCCCATTACTCTTACATGAAAATACAAAGATATAAAATACATCTTTGGTTTATTCTAAAAAAAATCCATGTTTTCTAGACTCTATTTTATTGTCTAACATCTGGAGAGTATATCCAAGTGTGAGAAGGTTGATGCCAACCCATATCAAAACAAAGACAATGAAAATAATCTACTTTCTAATACATGTGTATAACAGCAAATACATACCTTGAGTGAACTCATTTTTTTTTTTTTGGTCTTTTTGAGACAGGGTCTCATTATGCAGCTCAGGCTGGGCTTGGACTCACTTTGTAGCCCAGGCTGGTCTCGAACTTGCAACGATCCTCCTGCCTCAGCCTCCCAAGTGCTGGGATTACAGGAGTGCGCCACCACGCCCGGCCTGTGAACTCATTTTTAGGTGAAATACAGCATCTTAATTTTGACTCATCTCCAACTTATAATAATCACACTATCTTTTGAAATTCATAAAGCTCTTTTTTATAGAAATTAATGAAAAACTTTTATTTTTATAAAGAATAATAAACTGTTTTCTAATCACAGATTTGTAGTGTTCTCAATATATTACTCCTCTAATTGAATGCCTTAAAATAACAGTTGCAATGCTTTAAATTTAATTTATTTAAATGACAATAATGGAGTTAATGAATGTTCAGACGAAAATCTCTTCTGTAAATGAAGAATAATTATTCATACTGCAAAATCAGAAACAATTTAGGGCTCCTGTCATAACATGCTAGGTAATTTGTTAAGTCAATATAGTTGCATATATTTACTACTCACTAATTCCTGCAAGATTTAATACAGTCTATAGGTAAGATTAACAAAGGAATAGGAATTTTGTATTTTAAAAAATCAGATCAGGGATATTTAGAGTTGAAATGAATTTAGTAGTAACCTAGTATAACTATCTTGTTTTACTTATGGGTAAACCAAGTCAGAAGAAATTATTAAAATAAGAAATTTATTACTTCAATAGTTTGTGGCATTGATAAGATGAAAAGGCAATTTAACTAAACCCATGACTAGAATTGCTGTTGTAATTCCACTCAGGACTAATCACAAACACATAATGAGAGAAGACTTTGGAAAGTTAACAAATGAAATGGTGGTTACAAAGAAAGGCAACTCTCATTCCATCTTTCTCTACT
>RJWT010026586.1:0-15786 GCA_004365215.1 Cuniculus paca | reverse complement strand
AAAAAGGAATTAAAAACTGACATCCTCACAAAGACGTGTACGCCGAAGTTCTTACCATTATTCATAATACCAGAAAAATGGAAAGAAGCCAATGACCACAAACTTGCACAGAGTAAACAAATCATGGCCTATGCATACAACAGGATCTTATGCATCCGCTGAAAAAGCTAAGTACAACAGACAGCGCATGGACAAATTCTGAAAACATTACACCAAGTGAAAAATGCCAGATACAAAGGCCATATATTATATGATTTTGTTTATATAAGATGTCTAGAATACTCAAATCTATTCAGCTGAAAGTAGATTCAGGATTGCCAAGGAGCAGGAGACAGACAGGTAGGGGATAGGAGCTGAGGAAGTTAAGGGACACAAAGTTTCTTTCTGACTTTGAAAAACTGCTGTGAAATTAGAGGGCGATTATTACAATACTGTTAATGTACTAGAATGACTGAATTTTACACTTTAAAATCATTAATCTTATGGTATAGGAAGTCCATTATAAAAAATAATTGAATTCAGTGTATTTAAGAGGAACTTGATTAAAAATACAAATCAGCTAGGCATAATAGGGCACACATCTGTAATTCAAAAGATCACTGTGAGTTCAAGGCCAGCCGGGGCTATAGTGAACTTAAGGCCAGTCTGAACTACACAGTGAGACCCTCTCTTAAAAACAAGCAAAAACCAAAACCAGGTGTTACACTGTATTTCAGTTTAATATCTTAGAAATTGAAACGTGTTTTACACTGACAGCACTATCAACAGTTTAAATGTCAGTGTTTTCCTCTTTGGTATAAAACTAGGTTGAATGTTTCAAAGGCTGACATGGTAGATTCCATGAAATACAGCAGTAAACACTCTACAAACAACGGATAAACTATGCAAAGTTAAAAATAGTTAAGACTGATTAAATAACTGAAAAAACATAACAAAAGTTTAGGAACAGTAAAAGACAACCCTGGGCCGGGGATGCAGATCAGCGGCACAGCGCCTGCCTGGCAAGCGCAAGGTCCTGAGTTCAATTCCAGATATACACACAAAAATCACACCTTACCTGGAAAATATGCTACATAAAATAAGAATCACAATTCCATTTGAGTAGAAGGGTTTGAGTTTTCTAAGTCATTATGCATAGTTTATTTATGAGGCAGTATAAAAAACAAGTATTTCGTCAAACAAACTTTACTCTAACAGCACAATTTCCCTTATGTTAATTCACAAAATTGTTTAAAATACTGAAGGTTTTAAGCTAACCTGAGATTTAAATCTGCTCTGAACCAAACTCCATTTTCATGAACTTAACTAAACTACATAATCCACTAAACTTGAATCCTTGAGTGTCAAAATGGAATTTATGCCACCTTTCTCAGGGTTCCAAAGAAACAACATTTAACCTGCAACCACTACCGGCTCATCTCAGTTTCACATGTACTACTTGTGGAGGTTTTTAACTTTCTATGAAAGTAAAAACTATTTATGCTGCATTTTTATTTGTGAACACGCCACACATTATTTGTAACAAAATATTAATTTTCAAAATACTTAGGACAGTTTCTGATAGTGCTGAGTACAAACTGGCATTACGAGCATGGTGTGGGCCGCAGGCTTCCTGTCCCTGCTCTGGGAGAATGGTGCCTCTTTTCAGTTACTTTCGTCACTGGGCTGCAGGGTTCTCCTCTAACAGGAATCTCCAGTTTCAGGATTTCTGCTATGAGTTTTCCTACTTTTATGGGCATTTCTTTTAGTAGTCATTCTGGAATGCAGATTTTCCTCAATTAACTGTACCCCAGGGGTTTAATTATTTTGCCTTGTGCCAGCTGGCACAATATGTGTGAGTTAACACCCACAATATTTAAAATGGCATAAAAGTTGCCTCTGACCAATGGTGAGCTCTCCTGGACATGAGATAGGTGCAATGCACGCTTCCATTTGAAGTGGTAACAGAAGCACCGTGTTGCATACTTGACATAAAAAGGCACTTTTACCTCCTTTCAGCACATACAAAACTAATGTGCTGATAGCAGAAAATCCAAACTGATCCCTGAACGATTTGTTTCCTATTTGGTAAAAATTCAGGTGGTACAGCCCTCTTAATTTTTTTTCAAAGTGTCTACATAAATCAAGTTTTTCTTTTTCAGTTCATCACGAAGGTCCACTGAGCTGTACCTAAGGTCACCAGTAATGTTCTCTTAGTACCTTCAATACACAGCTTCACAACAGCTCTTGTGGGACGTGACGAGGTGGGCTTGGTCAGGTTAGTGGTCTTTACCTCTGCACCAACATCTACTTCTGCACTTTGCAGATGATGATCTCAGCATCATGCCCTCTTTAGCTGGCTTGTTAGGCATAAACGTACTAAATCCACATCCTTCTCGAGATGATCCTAACATCTCATCTACGGTCAGCTGAAATCCAGGAGAGTAACACTGACCTGCTGACAAATTCATCACGTGAGGCAGAGACAACAGCTACCTTATTTGTCTTCACTCTCTTTTCTAGTTTCGACATTAGCAAATCTGAGCAACATACTAAAAATGATAATTGAGCCCGACTCATAGAAACATGAAAAACAGGTCTTCCTGTTCTATCTGTGGCCCAAAATGGATGGTATCTTCGTGACCAGAGTTAAAAAGTGAAAACTATAAAAACTTAGCGCTTGGACATAGGAAAACAAGTGACGTTGTATTCACTACAAACGGGTCGGGCTGTGGGGACCAGATACACTGTACTCCTTCTATGCGGCACGGCAGCCACTGAGCGGACTCCTGTGTGGCTGGGCTAAGTGCTCTGTGGTAGGAGACTATAGAAAGACTGAGGAAGCAACACAGATAAATGAAGAAAACAGCACTTCCAAAAATACATCAAACCCTCAGGACCCATCTGTACTAAGTGCTGGTTACACAAGTATGAAAAACTGTAGTGCCAATAAATTAATTTTTAAAGCCCCCCCAAATTTTTTTTTAAAAAAATCACATTCTGAGCCGGGCGTAGTGGCTCACACCTGTAATCCCAGCACTCGGGAGGCTGAGACAGGTGGATCGTTGTGAGTTCGAGACCAGCCTGGGCTACAAAGTGAGCTCAAGGCCAGCCTGAACGGCATAGTGAGACACTGTCTCAAAAACAGCAGGGCTGGGGATCTAGCTCAGCGGTCTAAGCACCTGCCCGGCAAGCGCAAGGTCGTGAGTTCAAACCCCGGTGCTACCAAAAAAAAAAAAAAATCAATCAATCAATCAATCACACTGTCTCCTTTGTAAGGACTGCTTTAGAATTATACAAATATACAGAAATTTATAAATGACTCAGAAATGAAGAAAAATCTGAAAGCAAGTCACCAGAAAGAGAAGTGTTTTGAGACTGTGTAGAGTGAAGCAGAACCACATTATCAGTTCCCCTCATCGACTGCTTTGAACAAGAAAATAGAGACAAACCTGATTGGGTACAGACACACTTCATTTTAATTCAATAACATTCATTTGTGACAATTTCATTTCAAACAAATTATATTTACAACACTGAAATTGTGATAACTGGCCAAAAATACACTTTAAGAATGAAATGTAAATTCCTGGTTTAAAACGTTCTGAATGACTGGCCAACCATCTTGTGTTACCTTGTAAAGTGCCTGCCATTAGCATGTCTCTCTGTTATTTCCATTTTCTTGTCGAAACTAGAATCTGAAGAAGTCTGTGCGCTTTTTCTCAAGGACCTCAAAGAACGTGTTCGGTGATATGTCCCAACTTCCTTAACTGAAGATCCATCCTTCAAGAAAAATTAAGAGAGTTATCAAGTCTTTTAGTCAAAACTCGCAATTTACACGCCTAAAAGTTTTTCTGGTTGCAAGTTAGTAAAAACTACCTTTAATGCAGAATCATTTTACATCTCTTCAAGAAACATTAGTTGACATCTCATTTCAAAATAAGTATCAGCAATGGCTACAGAACAGCTAATGTGGATTTACGGATGGTTCACAGTTCTATTTCATAATAAGTCATCTATAGAGTGGTTTCCACCGATTTTTAAAACTAAGTATTTTAAGCCAGGTATAGTGACGCACGCCTGTAATCCCAGCACTTGGGAGGCTGAGGCAGGAGGATCATTGTGAGTGGAGACCAAGCTGGGTTACAAAGTGAGCTCAAGGCCAGTCTGAACTGCAGAGTGAGACCTTATCTTAAAAAGATAAAAAAAAAAAGCAAAAGCAAAACCAAGTATTTTAATCCAGACCCTCCCCCCACTAACTTTACTTGGTCATTTAATTTTGTTTTGGGTAGAGCATTTGGCTGGTTTGCAAGTAAAATAAGGATTTTTTTTTAAAACAAGGATCTGTCTGTCTAAAAATTAGACAGGCATTTCTGAAACATTAAATGATATTCATGATTGTTACAATCTTTACCAGGATGCCTACATTTAAGGATATTTGAAAAAAGAATACCTACATCTTAGATCAGAAGTGTAACAATAAGACTTTCTATGGAATGTTTTAAAGGAATCTAATTCCAGACTCTCAACTTCTCTAAATTCTTTTTCTTAAGAACTAATCTGCCAGAGAAGGCCCTAACACATCTCATTCGTTTGCCTTTCTCATCTCTCATCTATTCAGGACTCAAGGCACTGAAAACGTTCATAAAGTCCAAGAAAAATACTGATGGAAGCTGTTAGGAAGCTAACGAATGTGACAAATTCTATCACTTGGTAAGTAGTTTCCAATTCTTGTTTTAAGCACAAGTGAAAGGAGACCTAATAAAGCTGAGAATATCAAAAATAACTTTTTGGCAAATGATTTGACACATAAGCAAAAAAGCATAAGTGGCAGTGATAAACAAAACTTTCATTACTATCAATTTATTTATATGAAGTGCACTTACATTTCTAAAAACAACAGAACTGAAGCAGAAGACTGTCTTCAGCACTACGAACATTGTCAAATGAACTGAGACTTGAGCAGAAACTTGTATACACATATTCACAACAGTCACAGCACGAGTCCAAGTGCCATTAACAGAATGGGTAAACAAAATGTGGTATATACAATGGGATATTACTGACTTTAAAAAGAACGGAAATTTTAACAGACACTCTAACATAAATTTTGTTATTGCATTTTTTTTAGAGAGTGTATAGCTATGTAGTTCATTTTGGTCATGAACTCACAATCCTCCTGCCTCAGTCTCCAAAATGCTAGGATTACAGGTATGCACTACCATATTCAGCATGAATTACCTCTGAAGACATTAAAACAATTTACAAAACGACAAATATAGGCTGGGGATTTAGCTCAGCGGCACAAGCGCCTACCTGGCAAGCACAAGGTCGTGAGTTCTATCCTGGGCACAAAACAAAAACAAAAAATATGATTCCTCCTCTATGTGATTCTTAAGAATAGTGAAATGTAAGGTGCTGGGGATTTAGCTCAATGGCATTAGTGCCGACCTGGCAAGCATGAGGCTGTGAGTTCAATCCCTGGTACCACCCCCCGCCAAAAAAAGGCCAGGCCTGGTGATGCACACCTGTAATCCCTGCACTCAGGAGGCTGAGACAGGAGGATCACTGCAAGTACGAGACCAGCCTGGGCTACAAAGTGAGCTCAGGGCCAGGCTGAACAACATAGTGAGACCCTGTCTCAAAAAAGACAAGGGCCGGGGATTTAGCTCAGTGGAGTAAGAGCCTGCCTGGCAAGTGCAAGGTTGTGGGTGTGATCCTTGGCACACACACAAAAAAACAACTTTTAAGTGTATAAAAGAATCTTGGATTTGTACTGTGAGTAGCTTGAGTTCAGTCTCTCTAAGCTCCAGGTACAGTGTACAGAAGAAACAAAACAGGTTTTTTGAGAATTGTCTGAGTATACAGGGGAATTTTAAATCTAAATAACTTTTTTTTTTTTTTTGAGACAGGGTCTCATTATGCAGCTCAGGCTGGCCTTGAACTCACTATGTAGCCCAGGCTGGCCTCAATTTACAGTGATCCTCCCACCTCTGCCTCAGCCTCCTGAGGGCTAGGATTACAGGTGTGTACTACCATGCTAGCTTCTAAACAACTTTCAAAATCACACTTTAAGGCTGGAGGAATAATAGCTCAGTGCTAGAGCACTTGCCTACACTGGGTTTGATCTGCAGCACTGTCAAAAAAAAAAAAAAACACAGTTCATTACTATTGGACAAATGAAGAAATGCACAAAGACGAAAATGTTTCCCTTAACTTTAGCTATCTGATAACCTTTTGCTGAATAAACCATTCTTTTTCTTGCAAATATATATTCTTTTTTTCCCCCTTGTGCAGGAGATTGTTACAAGCATGCACTCTATATTCATATGATTTTAAAACTGAGAACAATATATGTGTTTGTTAACTTTCCAGTAATACACTTTTCCATCTCATTAAATATTCTAAAATACTTTAAAATGACTGGTGTGCCACTCATTGGAAGGAATCTATTTAACACAGTGTGGGTTTGGGGGTGCAGTTAACTATGAGGAATAGCTTCATGTTCTATAACACAGTAAGACAACTGCGATTTAATTTGAGTCATTTGTAGGAAAATACAACCATCTTAAGACAATAATGTTAAGTGAAATAAACCAGACACACACAAGCTCAAACATCACATGGTTTCTCTCATGTGAGAAACCTGAAATACAAACAATTTAAATAGCAAAATAGATGACAGGAATCAGGGAGACAAACGGTTTGCAAATGGGAAGGAGAGTATAGATGGAGGAGGAAGGAGTGTAGGGGAAGTAAACAGAACGTGTTCTGCGCAGGCACCAACTCCCACGATGAATATAAACATTATGTATGGCAAACATGGACTAATAAAAATTTTTAAAAGATAACTGGTTTAGCAGGCAACATATCCTGTAATCCTGTGTCAGGACCTCGTAATCCTGGCATTTGGGAGGCCAGCTTGAACAACACAGTGAGACCCTGTCTCAAAAAAACCAAAACACTGGTTTCAAACAATTAACTGCATCAGGAGTGGTGCAACACACCTGCAATTCCAGCACTCTGGGAGGTTAATGCAGGAGGATAACAAATTCAAACCCAATCTGGGTAATCTGGCAATTTAGTGAGACTGTCTAAAAATAAGAGCCAGAGAGTTACCAAAAAGTCTGAATGTTCCACACCAAGAAATGAAGTGTCTGAAGTGACAGATATGCCAATTAAATTGATCTAATCTACACTTTGAATATACAGTGAAATGTCACAATGAACCAAGTATGTACAATTACCATATATCAATTAAAAATTTTGAAAAACTCAAACTGCTTAATGTATTACCTGTAATTTTTGATGATAAATACCTCTACATGAATTATCTTGTGTACATATGATCTCCCTTAAAACTGGCAGTTGATAAATCAATCATAGTTCAGTATGTCTAATCAAATTAATTCCCAAGAGATAAGTTAAATGTCAACTGTAAAATTTTTTTTTTTGTGGTACCGGGGATTGAACTCACGACCTTGCGCTTGCCAGGCAAGCACTTAGGCCACTGAGCTAGATCCCCGGCCCTGGTGTTTTTGAGACAGGGTCTCACTATGCCATTCAGGCTGGCCTTGAGCTCACTTTGTAGCCCAGGCTGGTATTGAACTCACAACGATCCGCCTGTCTCAGCCTCCCGAGTGCTGGGATTACAGGCGTGAGCCACCACGCCCGGCTTCAACCGTAAATTCTTAACACTGGATAACATGGATGGGAACTTCCACTTTCTATTTTTTATTTCACATGTACCACTAGAAAAAAAATCCTAAGAAGTAGAAACAAAGAGAGAACAATCTGCTAGACTTGGAAATACAACATCCTCATTTATTCCTTTGCTAAAATCAACTTAAATACTGTGAGGACTGAGTTCCTTAAAAGTGAAGTTTTGGCTGGGGATCTAGCTCAGTGGCCAAAGTGCCTGCCTGGCAAGCACGAGGTCATGAGTTCAATCCCTGGTGCCGCAAAAAAAAAAAAAAAAAAAAAAAAAGTAAAAGTAAAAGTGAATTTTTGCCAGGTGCAGGGGCACAGTCTGCAATCCCAGCTACTTGGAAGACTGAGGCAGGAGCATTGCAAACTCAAGCCTAGCCTGGGCCATTTAGGGACGAGTCTGTCTTAAAATGAAGAGCTAGGAATGTGGCCCAGAGCAAAGGCTCTAGGTTCAATCCCTAGTACTGGGGGTGGAGGTGGGGCAAGGAGGTTTCAAGCTAGGGGAAAATTACACTGTATTAAATGTTTAAGTCTTGTCATGATCTTGCAAAGTTGGTAAATCACAGGGAGCAGGCAATAACAGGACAACAGAATCTCCCCTGAAGTAGATACAACTGCAGTATAGAAACATTGTGTCTGTAATTTTTCCACAAAAGATCAAGCTTGTTAAAGCTTTTAATTCATAATAAAAAAGGTTTGAGGAGACAGGGATGGGTGGCACATTCCTGTAATCCTAGCACTCAGGAGGCTGAGGCAGGAGGATCTTTTAAAATTCAAGGTCAGCCTGAATTATATAGTGAAACCTTGTCTCAAAAAAAAAAAAAAGTTAGAGGAAGTAAAGGGAGTAATTAGTTGGTTGAGTCAGTTTAAAAGTCAATGCAAAGCTGGGCGTGGTGGCCGGTAATCTAGGCACTCAGGAGTCTGAGGAAGGTGGACTGCTTCCAATTGGAGGCCAGCTTGGGCTACATAGTAAGTTTAAGACCATTCTGAATTACAGAACAAGATTCTATCTTTAAAAAAAAAAAAAAAATGCAAATCAACAAATAAGGCCTAAGTAGTCTTTTAAAAATCAGTTACAATACTGACTTAGAAAATTTACTTACCCAAACCTGAGGCTCCTTGAAAGCCTGCATGGTAAAATACTCTGATGCAGGATGGCTGCTTGTCGTGCCAAGTACAGCCATGGTACACTCCTTAGCTTCAGCTTTAAACAGGCACTGACCCCCTCAGTCCAGTCCATAGCTCTCAGTTGTGTCTCCGGCCTGAGGTGCACCACCATTTGCAGCAGCCTCACTCCGGGCAGGGGGGCCTCTCCCTGCCGTGCTGACTTCTGTGGGGTTGTCATCCCTTTACCTGATTTGCAGAACACGCAGGCTTACAACTCAACCTCTCCTTACCTTTAAAATGCTCCAGGCTTCCCCTCATTCTTTTTTGTTCTGCTGTTTTCTATTCATTCTTGACATGAAGTCCTGATCGCTTATGAACTCCAGCTTAATCTTCCCAAAGGTATACTGTTCACCTCTTTGGCGGGAAGAAAACCTACCCTTCCTGTTTCTGAACAACCAACGTAATAAATGTAAAGCCTCCAAACTAGGGAAATTTCTGATCACAAAGGTATGCTCCCTTTTTTGGTATTGGTGAGTTTGTAAATATTATCTATCACCCTCAAGACTATTTCTTTTACTTCGACTTGCTCACTAAGTAACCTCTGATTATAATTTTGTCTACCTCAGTTCCTTGATTTATAGAAGCAATCACTTTGTCTCAAAAAAGTACAATCCAAGCCAGGCATGGTGGTACATGCCTGGAAATCTAGCACTTGAGAGTCTGAGGCAGGAAGACGGTGAGTTCAAGGTCAACCTGAACTACAGAGCAATATCCTGTCCTCAAAACAAAACAGGCACAGGTAGTCTATACCGGTGGTAGCAAACCTATGGCACACATGCCACAGCCCGCTACTTATTATCACTGAAAGCTCTAAAAGTTCACCATCATTGGTCTGTACTGAAAACCCTGGCATGGAAAAGAAGTCTTCACCCTACATGTGGCTGAGTGCATTCTAACTGCTCAACCACCAGTGTTTATGGCAAAGTTTCTGTATACTGCTGCATGAGGTCTCTTCTAGGATAACAGGAATGTGCCACCACGCCTGGGTCTAAATTTTTTCAAGTGAAAACAATTACCTATCTACTATACAACATACCAGGCTCTGCTGTAGATGCTGGGAACACACCACTCAATCAAAAGCAAAAATCTAAGACCGTATGGAGGTTCACTCTAATTGAGGGAAAAGATAAAAATATTAAAAAATAGGAAATCATGGACTAGTGCCATAGGGTCCTAGATGCCAGGAGAACATAAAGCAGGGTAAAAGGTCATGTTAAAGGGAGTGGTTTGCAATTCCAAATAGGGTGTTTATGACAGCATCGTTGAGAAGAATTTTTAGTGAACACCTAAGAGAGACTGACTTCTAAGTCTGAAACAGTTCCACAGTTCCAAGATGAACTTGGCTAAGTTATATAAGTCTCAGTGCCTTAGTTTTCTCATCTCAAAACAAAACAAAACCCTATCTCACAAGATTATGAGGACTGAGGTACTATTTGTATAATTCTTGTTAACACATTAAGCACTGTGAGTTGAGGCTTTTCTGGGTTGTTTTTTGTTTGAAAATATAAAATCTGGCAAGCCGGGCATGGTGGCACATGCCTGTAATCCCAGCACTCGGGAGGCTGAGGCAGGAGGATCATCGTGAGCTCAAGGCCAGCCTGAACTGCACAGCACAAGATCCTGTCTCAAAAAGACCAAAATAAAAAAAATAAAATAAAATCTGGCAAAAGGAATGTGTCATGTAGGTATCAGGGAAGAGGATTCCTGGTAGAGATGGAACAAGTATAAAGGTCTTGGTACTGAAGGGGCAGCTAAGCCAGTGGCCAGAAAGGGAATGCCTTTGGTCAACAGATATCATTATAGCGATAAAGGGAAAGATGGCAAGAGGCTGTGGGGGGCTGCTCCCAAACTTTTAGCTGGGGGTCCCTAGAGTTTCTGACCATAGGAGCGATCAACTGCATTGACTTTTTTAAAAGAATCACTGCATTAAAAACTGACCATTGAGCCAGGCCTGGTGGCGCACGCCTGTAATCCCAGCACTCAGGAGGCTGAGACAGGAGGACCATTTTGAGTTCGAGACCAGCCTGGGCTACAAAGTGAGCTCAAGGCCAGCCTGAACAGCATAGTGAGGCCCTGTCTCAAAAAGACAAGGGCCGGGGATTTAGCTCAGTGGTATAAGCACCTGCCTGGCAAGCTCGAGGTCGTCAGTTCAATCCCCAGTGCTGTGCAACAAAACGAAACAAAAAACTGACCACTGAAGGAGAGGCGTAATACATACATGCAGTGATTAAAAAAAAAAAGAGGCCATTCAAACATCTATTTTAATAACCTAGGCAAGAGATAAAGCAGTAACGGCAACAATGGAAGACATAAGAAGTAGTCAGGCTCAATGTTTTAAAAACACAGCCAACAGAATTTGCTAATGTACTGGGTATGAGAGGTGTCAAGGGTGAATATGACTTGAGGAAAGATAACAGTGGCCATTAATTAAAATCAATTATGATCTTAAGAGTCTTAACTATATATAATCAAGTGCTCAGTTAATCTTATGTGCATGATCACATTTAATCCACACTACCCATAAGGTAGGTGTGGCCCTCTTAAGTGGAAAAGCCGTTGATTGTGGTAAGCTTGGTAAGATGAGATTCTAAACTAATAGTCATCTGAAGATATGTACCTATCCAGTATTCAACACATCAATGGTCACAGAATGTAGCATTACCCTTAAAAAAAATAAACGTTCAAAAAAACTTATGGAATAATTAGCTTTTCTGATCACAGGTTAATAGGTTAAATGGGACTTGAGTTCAGCACAGAAATGTGTAGCCTTTCCAGATCTCTGCTGTTTCCAGCATGAACTAAGAAAAAAAAATTTTTTTTTTGAGGCACAGTCTCATTATTATGCAATAGAGGCTGGCCTTGAACTCCCTTTTGTAGCTCAGGCTGGCCTAACTCCCGGTGATCCTCCTGAGTACTGGGATCTCAGGCCTGTGCTACCATCCCTGGTGAGAAAGAAGTCTTGAAAATCAGAAAATTACTTATCTTTTCAATTCAGAATCATCATTTCAGAGATGGAAGGGACCAGTCTTCCAACCTATTCCTTCTGGAGGAGGAGCAACCAGCATGGCATTTCCACAAATGACACTGATTTCATCTAGTGATCTTAACACAAGACAAAGTCTGTCTGAACCAGAGGACTATGCACTGTCACTTACACCACGCGCCTCCCCTTCAGAGTTCCGAATTGTCTCCAGTTCTCTGTTTCCTACTCAAAACCTGCCCTCACTACAACTAAACTATGCTATCTGCTGCTGAACGTCAGCGTTGTTTCCTCAACTTCTGCAACCTCTTATGAAAGCTGAGCTCCACCCACGGCTCCTGAAACTGCTGGGTGGTGAGGTGTGTGGGAGTGTCTGCTCTGTCTTAACTGCCCATCAAAACCCCACGTGTACCCGCGACCAGTACGAAGCACTTCCTGCAAGGTCCAGCCTCTCGCAAACCTCCCCTAGCGTCAGGATTCAACAGGGCAGGATCCGGGAGGCAGAAAACCTACGTTCCAATTTTAGATCTATCATTTACTGGTTACCCTTTTCCAGTCGGTTTATTCATCTGTCACACAAATGCTATCACCATGCATTCTCAAAGGCTCAAGTGCAGAAAGTGTGCGCGGACGCTGGTCCTCGGCCCTACGCATTATGCAACCCGGTGATTCACCGCGCTCCTGCACGGAACCGCTCGGGACCGCAGCTGGAGGTCAGCGAGCTCGACTCACGGTCGTCCCCGCGGCTGGAACCCCGTTTACGATGCACACGGCCAGCGGTCAGCCAGGCGCGCAGCAGCGCTCAGTTGGCAGAGAACCCGGGACGGGGCGCGCAGCCCTGCACCCCGCACCCCGCCCGGCCGCGCCGCACTCCAGCGGGCGGCTGGGCTCCCCGGGCGCAGGAGGTGGGACCGCCTCGGGCACCCGATCCGGAGAGCCCTACCCTTCCCCTCGTCCCGCCACTCCCTCCCCGGCCCAGCCCGGTACTCACCCCTTTCGCGGCCCGGGTGACTGCGGCTTTCTCCGCCGCGCCCGCCAAGCGGCGCCTCCTCCGTCCCATCTGCTCCAGGCTGAGGAACTCGCTGGACAGGTCCAGGGAGTCTGAAGATGAGGCGGCGGAGCGGCTGTGCAGCTCCAAGCTGCTGCGGAGAACCACCATCGCTGCTGCGCCTCCCGCGCGAGGCAGTCCGGGCGCGGCGCCTGCCACTCCGCGACTCCGCGCTTCCCGCTTCCGCGCTCTGAATTCTGGCGCCACTGGCTCCGCGCCGGCCGCAGCGCGCGCCCGGGATCCCTCCGCCGCGCGGCCCTCCGCTCCGACGCCCGAGGCGGGGACTCGACGCTGTCCTCCGCTGCGAGGCGCCAAGGAAGGCCACGCCTCGGTGGACTAGAACACGCGCAGACGGAGCCCAGCTGCTGAGCGGATCTGGGAGCGAGAGCGCGCCTTTTTCCTTATGTAGTTCCGGCCGCTGAGCTCGGCGGAGGGATACGGAGGGAGCGGCGCGCATCCCGGTTTAGAATTTTGGCGCGGCAAGGCACGGCTGGGGGAGGGGGAGACTCCCCTCACTGATTGGCTGGCGGCCCTGCGCCTCCGCCCCGCCCCTCTGACACCTGCCCCGCGGCTTCCCGCCATCCAGGATTCAAAAGCAAAACGCCCAGTCTGGATCCGCCTTTCGTGAAGTACGCAGCCTTTGACAGCTTTTTCTTTGAGCCAGCTTGAAGAGGTTTCGCTGAAGACTGCACCGAAATAAAGTTCACCGCTCAAAAAAAAGCACACAGGAAAAGCTCAGAGAGTCAGGAGAGCGAGGACGCAGGTTCTGTATCCAGCTCTGCCACAGGATCTGGAGCAAAGCATTCACTTCTCCCGTGCTAATTCCCTCCTCTCAAAGATAATTGTAACAATAAAACCTAAAATCCTAAGATGCCACTAGCATATCTTACTGCCGACACTGCTCATGCCAAGCGCCCAGTAAACGTTATATCGCAGAATTACAGAAAATGGCTTCTCCTGGGTGACAGCAGTTACTTTAATATTTTGCTACGTGATCAGACTAAGAGTCCTAGTAGAACAGAAAGAAAAGCTACTTATTGATTTGGACTTAATAACTATGGCTTAGTAATTCAACGTGTATTAAATATTTACTGAGCAGCTATTGAATCAGGCATTATATTAAGCACTGAGAATCACAATAAAAGCTCTCATGGACTTTTCTTTCTAGTGAAAGAAGAAAGAATGCTGAATTCAGTGAACGTGTTGACTGAAGTGGTTAGGTGTTACAGAGAAATACAGAGAAGGGGAAGGAAAGGGTGCAACTCTAAACAGGGTGCTTAGAGACATTCTTCCTGAGAAGTCTGAAAAGCACTTGAAAAGAGGTGGGCTACATATAGGAATAAGAGAGGCAGGCAGAGGGAAGCTGAGGACATGGAGGCCAATGGACAAAACTCCTGCTTCCTGGAACTGGAATTACATTTGAAGGGTAGGAGGTAGTCAATAAACAAGGAAATGAATAAACAAGATAACTTCATCAAAGCAAGTAGTATGAAGAAAATAAATCAGGGTTTTGCCTGTTTTTTGTTTTTTAAATGAAAATTCTAAGTGTAGCCAGATATGGTGGCACATGCCTGTAATCCCATCACCCAGGAGGCTAAGATAAGAGGCTCATGAGTTTGAAGCCAGCTTAGGCCACACAGTGAGTTCAAGGCAAGCCTGAACTACATACCTTGACTCTGCCTAAAACAAGCAGACAAGAAAAACTGAAGGAAAAAAAATCCTTAATACAGTGTTGAGGGATGGGTCTAGTAAAGTATAAAACTTTTGGCCCAGGAATTCCACTTCTAGGACTCTATCCTAAAGCAATAATCATAGTATAAACCAAATTTTATGTACAAAGATGTTGACTGCAGCTTTACTTACAATAGCACAGAATCTGAAAGCAAATTAAATGTCCAGTAGTAGGGAATAACTACCCACACATAGCTATTTAGGCTAATATTGGTAAGTCTGATCTTTAAGTGTTTTAAATATTAAAATGTTTTATAGAGTAACACAGTACATGCTAAAGAACAAAACACACCTCCCCAAACCCACAAGAGCACAGAGGTACAAAAATAAAGGTATTAGCTGGGCATGGTGGCACATACCTGTAAGTCTAGCTACTCTGAAGACTGAGGCAGGAAGATCATAAGTTCAAGTCCAGACCGGGCAATTCAGCAAAACCCTATCTAAAGATAAAAAAATAAAAACAGCTGGGAATATAGTTCAGTGGTAGAGCACCCCCAGGCTTGATCTCCAATACTGCAAAAACAAACTAAAAAAACCAAAGGCACAAGTCATTCTGTGTGATTGCTAGAAGGAAAAAGTAGTGTTCTGTTTGCAGTTAGGTTCCTGAGCTTGGAAAATATGAATATGGGGCTTCCTTTGGCTGCACAAGCCAATAGTGAGGAGTTGGTTCCTGAAGGAAGCCAAGCATTGAGGAGCAGAGTTTGAGATGGTGAGAAAGAAGGGCTGGGGACATGGCCCTGGCTCTGGTGGCTTCTGAGCCTGCAGCTCCTCCTCTTCAGTCTGTGCTGTTACATGAAACAATGGCAGTCTTTCTGCCTTATCTTTGAAATGTACAAGTCATGACCAATATAACTGGGCTAGCTGCTTTGCTAAAATCAAGATATAATGAGTTGTAAACCTCTATCAATTAAATTTTTTTTTTGGTCTTTTTGAGACAGGGTCTCGCTATGTCGGTCAGGCTGGCCTTGAGCTCATTTTGTAGCCCAGGCTGGTCTCGAACTTGCAAGGATCCTCCTGCCTCAGCCTCCCCAGTGCTAGGATTACAGGTGTGCACCACTACACCTGGCGACAGTCAGTTAATTCTTTAAAAGACTAAGTTAACAGACTTATGGCAAGTCACCTTTTTTTTCTTAGTCACAGATGGCCACAGGAATGGACATGAAGCTTACCAAGG
>RJWT010026585.1:0-16502 GCA_004365215.1 Cuniculus paca | reverse complement strand
CAATTTAGCTCCAAGTCTACAGAATCAAGGGAGTTATTAGTGGGGTATAGGGGAGGTGGCAGAGGTCAGAATTCTGGTTACAGGAAGTTCAATGCTATTTCTAAAACTCAAGTTTTCTTTCATTTCTTTCTGAGAAATACTGAATTAAACAAGGCTAAGCAGGTGTCATTATTGTAAGATTTCTCAGCAAATTTAGGTAAACTGTTAATGTGACTTTCAGATATATGCAAACTTCTCAAAACATTTTTGTAAATTCTTTTTTCTCAGAACATCTTGAAGAACCATGAATTGAAGTATTCCATGAATTGTTTTGGGGAAACACTGCTTTAGGTAGAGAGAATAAATCAAGAAGAAAGATTTTTGTTTTAAGAGACAGAGACAGATTTTAGAATTGAAGCCAATCTGAAGAAAAATCTTGAAAAAGTTGTCTCAGAACCCAGAATATAGAATCCAAGTGGTATAGCATCAATAAATAAAAACAAAAGACATACACTAGATGAGTAATTTAAAATGAGAAGTTTGATTAGAACTGAAAAAAGCTATAAGCCAGTAGAACATAAAACAGAAATTTCAAGTTGTTTCTCAATTCCTGAACAATATAAACCTAAACTGCTTCAAGAAGAAATCTGTAAAATTTTTTCTTTTCTTTTCCTTTAGATCAGTGACCTAGCTATAGGTCATATGTGTCCACCTGGGCTTAATTTTAGGAGGAGGAGTAATGAAGATGCTTTGTTACTACTTTTCAAATAAGTCCACAGAATAATGGTGGTGGAAAAGCAATGCTAATTCCTCGTTGGTGTCTCTTATAATCAATAAAATATATGATTTGTGTTTTACGAGTACATTTTGTTCCTTCATGGGACTCAACCATTGAATTATTTTAATTGAAAAGTAAGTGCAGGCTCCATGCATTTTTAATTTTCCTTAGTTTACATTCAGGTCGAAAGGTTATTATTCTAATATGGATCTCTTTTTCTGATAGAAATCTACAGTTTTGGATAGAAGTATTTGCGAAGTTTTGGGGCATGACTAGAAGTAACCATTTTTCTAATCTGCACTGGCCTGTCTTATTGAGAAGTTTCTGTCCAGGCAGGACTGTCAGATTTCCCTCCCCTGGCTTAGAGGGATTCTAATGTATTCCATAGCGTGGCTGGCAGGTACAAAGTCCTTAATTAATGATGACGAGGGGGAACACTAGACACACATTGTATCATGAGAGACATCAGAAATACCATACCATTTCCTTCAGTTCAATGACTAACAACTACTAACTGCTCTGGGGGAGTAAAATCTCAAATTCTGAGGCAGGCGTGGTGGTGTACGCCTGTAATCCCAGCAGCTGGGAGGCTGAAGCAGGAGGGTGAGGGCATGAGTCACAACATCCATTTTACTAGAGTAGAGTTAGAAGATTATTCCCGGGGGGAGGGAAAACAAAAATTACAATGCTGGCATGACCTCAGATTTGAGGGAGAAATTTGAGTGGCGGGATGAAGCTGTAGTATTTTAATGAATGGCTTACTCAGCTTGAGTGAGGCATCTAGGGGAAAGGCCTGAGACAGAGTTGACTAATCACCTATTTTGATGGAAACTGAAGTAAGAATACTAAGGGAACTAGGACTTTGGACCAAGGACGAACTTTCTCAAGCAACACGGACTATAGCCTCCTCCCTCCTAAAGGGAGGTGCAACCACTCCCTATGGAAAATAACCAGTTTTTTCTTTAATATCCCAAGTTCCTTTGCACCCTACATATTGCAGAACTGGGTTAGAGAACTGGGCTCATGTTCCAACTGATCATTTTAAATCTACAAAGCCACCTGTGATAGGATAAGCAACTGGGTGATTCCTGTGCTCTGCATATCAATAATTAACTCAGGACCCCTCCTGGAAACCCAGGAGCTAATCTTAACTCTTCTTACAGCTGATAAACTCTCCTAACCTCCTCCTTTGGTTCGAGACGTCATTCCTTGATGTACGCACAAGCTTGGCATGTGCAGTAACAGTAACATGTGGGGCCAGATCACAAAAGCCCTGCACACCAAGCTAAGGTTTCGTTTTATTCTATTATTCAATGTTTCCCAAACTGAAATAAAGCTCAGACCTCTTTGCTGGGGATGATGATGCACACCTGCAATCCCCACACTCAGAAGGTGGAGGCAGGAAGAATGCTGCAAGTTCAAAGCCACCCTGGGCTACATAGTGAGGCACTGTCTAAAAAAAATTTAAAAATATGGCCAGGGATCTAGCTCAGTGGCCTAAGTGCCTGCCTGGCAAGTGCAAGGTCATGAGTTCAATCCCTGGTGCCAAAAAAATAAAAATTAAAAATAAAAAACTTCAGGCCTCTTTTAAGGAAAATTCTTTTAAATCCCTGGCCCTGGTATTGACTTATTTACATTATGATATTAATTATATATATATATATATATATATATACATTCATAAAATAATGTAGTCTTTATGATTATAGCACTATAAAATTTACAGATATACATTCAAGACTACAAAGTCAACATAACACTGATTTATCATGAACAAATTTTTTTTGTTAAAATGAGATAACTGTTGTCAATGTTTCCTTCCCCCTTAACAAATGGCTAGTTTTTGAACACCTGTTTTTTCTTTTTTTTCTTTTGTTTTTTGCCAATTTGATAGTGCATGTTAATGTAACGGTACTTTAAAAATGTAAAATGTGCTGGGTGTAGTGGCATAAGCCTGTAATCTCGGGAGGCCGAGGGAAGAAGGAGGATCCCATGAGTTCAAGCCCAGCCGGGACTACAATAGTGAGTTCAGGATCAGCCTGGACTATGCAGCAAGACCCTGTCTCAAATAACTAAAAATAATAAAAAGAAAAAAGAAAAAAATTTAAAAAGCAATTCTTTACTTCATATTGACTACTTACCCTTACTGCTCATAAAGCAAGATAACAATGAAGTAACGAAAGAAATTGTTGCTGCAAATATGGGAAATGTGTCGTACTTCCCTTTATAATATGAATGCATGCTGACTCACATGATTATACAATTGTGTACTTGATTAAAACTCATCTTTTCTATTGAAAATACCACTAGCCCTTGGCTGTGTAACATGCTATGATGTCGTTTGGTTCTCATTTAGCATTGTCTACATTTCAAATTTTCTTTCCTAATTTGCCTGGGGTCATTAAAGCAGCACATTATTCTTTCACAGTGTATCGTTTCTACAATGTAAAAAAACTCAATTTATTAACTCACTTAAGAAAATGAAAAGCCTTTCATTGCAAAGTTGGTCTGCAAGAGGACCTTTGTCTTTATAACTGGCAGAACTTTATAATTCAGCATGAGTGCCACAGCAGATGTCAGGAGGTCGCTACCACTTGACATCAACCAGTTAGAGGAAAGTGTAGAAGACTTCGTTTGCAGTAGCGCATTCTCCCCTAAGGCACGGACCACCAACTGTGTGGTTCTATGAGAACCTAAGCATTACCTTGACCCTCTCTAATCCATCAACAATTTCTGTTGATTTTACCTCTTAAATTTCTCTTGAGCCCATCCATCACAGTCCTAGTCAAGGCACCTATCATCTCTTTCTTGAAAGACAACAGTTACACCTAGATGGACTTTTCTCTCCCACTGTAGTCATTTCTCCTTCTTTCTCCAGGCTGCCAGCCTCAGTAGGGTTTTCTTTTTCTTTTTTGTGGCACCAGGGATTGAACTCACAACCTTGCACTTGCCAGGCAGGCACTTAGGCCACTGAGCCAAATTCCCAGCCCCTGTCTTTTTGAGACAGGGTCTCACTATGTCATTCAGGCTGGCCTTGAGCTCACTTTGTGGCCCAGGCTGGTCTTGAACTTGCAACAATTCTCCTGCCTCAGCCTCCAGAATGCTGGGATTTCAGGCGTGCACCACCACGCCTAGCTGGCATTTAAATTTTGTTAATGTTTATTTGGGACTCTCAGGTCCACGAGGGCAGGAAACTTGTCTGTTTTGGCTGCATTGAGTCTCCATCAAATATTGAGTGAACAAGTATCTTTATTGCATTACATTAATGTTATTTTAAAATACATATAGTTCTGTAGTGCAACAGAGATTCTCTAGCTGTTTGCCTGGAGATGAGGACATTATTACCATCCCCAAACCCAGCACTACACAACACAGACACACTTCAAGAGGGGGCTATTTTGTAATCCCGTATTATTAGCTGAATCTTTTCATTTCCCCACAGAATTGTAAGGTTTTCTCTGGCACAGATGAAATTTACACGTATGCACTAGTATATTTCCAAGTCTATTGCTGGAGATTACTGTGTCAGTAACTTCAGTTTTATGTGAGTGTTTTCACACTAGCTAACTGGCTTAAGATAAACAAGTCACTTTACCTTCTCTTTTAATCTCTTAAATCCCTAATCATAATATCCACACACAAAGTTGTTTAGGTGAAAGAAAACAAGACTGGTACATAAAGCCCCAGATAAAAGCCAGTCGTGGTGGCACATGCCTAATAATCCCAACATGGGGTGGGGGAGGCTGAGGCAGGAGGATCACCCTGAGTTTGAGGTCATCGTGGGATACATAGCTCAAGGTCAGCCTGAACTATACAGTGAGACCTTGTCTCAAACAAGCAAGCAAACATACAGCCCCAAATAGAGTAAGGGGGCACTCGAGAGTGGCCTTTATAATGACGTTGAAGGAAAAGATAAGACCGCAAAATAAAAAGATCGATCCTTCTGGGAGCCCAATTCCACTTTTAAAAAGACAGGGATGAGTTAGCATAGTATTTCGAAGGCTCCTGGCACTTCTAAAACTGCGATTTTGGCATTTCATTATCTAGAAACCAGCAGCTCATTATGTGATGGGCGCCATGGATAAAAATGAGAAAGGTGGTTCTCTGTGCAGAACGCAGGGTGGAATCTTGAGCAAGCGAATGTGAAACGCCACGGGCCACACAGACAAGACTTGGGGCTCGGCGGTCGTGCCCACTCTTCTAGGGACAGAAGCAGGCTGCCGTGACCTTCACGATATTTTCTGGCACGTGATCTACCCGAAGGGTTGCAAGGCCCTGCCCACGAACACCGAGCCGTCTGTGACCGCAAGGCCACCTGCCAAACCTCCCTGCTGCCCACTGGGACGTAGGACCGCAGAGAAGATTCCAGACCCGCTCACCGAGAGACCAGAGGACGCGCCAGCACCGGTAGCTCGACTAGCTGCGGGTCAGCTCGCGCCCCTTCCCGGGTTGACGTAAGGGCGTCTGGGAAATGTAGTCCTGGACTGCGCTTGACGCTCGGGAACTCCGCGCGCGGGACTACATCTCCCTTCGGCCTTGCGCAAGCTGAGCGCAGCGCGCCTGCGCCGTGCGGCAGCCGATGCCGCTATAAAGGCTTGTTTTGCTCCGATGCTGATGCTTGGGAGCGTGGTTGAGTGGTCGGCGCTCCTATCTGGGAGCTGGGGCACAGGTAGGTGATGGCTCCAGCCCTACCTCTACCGTGTCACCCTGTTGTCACTGGGGTCACCCCCTTGCGTTTCCTCGAGGCGTGGCGGGCTGTGTTCGGGGGCTCGAGCAATTTGGAGGAAGCCGAGCCCGAGAAGTGGGGCCTGGTCTCGCTCTAGTGTCCCGCCGCCCCGTCCTGGGGTTACGACCCCCGAGGGCTCGCGGTGGGCTCCTGCGTGGCGAGGGGCACTGGGGGGCTTGGAATGAGTGGTCGGGTGCCGGCTCCATCCCCGGATGCCGCCACCAGGGGGTGCTGCGTCCGCGGCCCCGCGGGTGTGGGTCGCAATCTCCTGGCCAGGCCGGAGCGGGCGGTGGGAACGCCCTAGGGCCGGGGCAACCTGGGCAAGGTGGGCCAGGGAGGGACCCCTATTCTGAGCTTGTGGGTGGGCGGCTGGGACCCGAGAGCGACCTGCCAGAGTAAGTCATTCTCTTGGTTTAGCAGACGGGTGAATGGAGGTGCGCGGCATGGGCACGCACCGCAGCCCCGTGGCAGAGCCGGGAATGGAGCCCAGATCCCCTGATTGTCATCCAGTGCCCTTTTCACTTCCACAACCTAGAGCTTACGCGTTGCTTTACATTTATCACACCGGGATCGTTTTGTTTCCGCGCAGACGTAGGAAGGCTAGAAACCGATGCGTGCAGGAACGATTGGGAAACTTTCAGGTTTTGGAGATGGATAGGTTATAGTGGATTACTGGAGGCGTGGTAAGTACGTGCCCTTTTAGCTTTGAAGCTTCCGTGTGCAGTCGTAGCCCTGGAGCACGGTTCCTGAGGTGCTGGAACCGTACTCAGGAGTGTAGTGAGAAGGCAACTTGGAGACACCAGTCTGGCTGGTTACAGTTGTCAGGATTCTGCGCAGCTCCCCTCCCCTCCCCCCTGCCGCTGAGTGCGTAGCGCTGTGCAGGGAGAGAGCCTCCTCTTAGCACTGGTAGGAGAGTCCTGATGCACAAAGCCGCTGACCAAGGCACCTCAACCCTGTAGACTTTGAGTCTGGACACTTCTTTGGGGGTTCCCTTCTTTCGATCATTATGCCGCTTTCCTTGTACATCTCTGTTGAGTACCTTCAACAAGAAAAACCCTTTTCTTGTCTCCCTTGATAGCTAGGCAACTTAGCATTTTGAAAACTTTCCATTAACTTCCAGAGGTAACATAAAAAGGCAGGGTACTCCAAATAGTATACCAAGGGGGGAAAAAGAAAGAAAGAAAGAAAGAAAATAAATAAATCTGGGCCAGTGATCCTTAGTTGCTTGCTGTACATGGGGGGATGGGGTCTGCTGCTTTTTTCGAAACCTGACTGGCTTCCTGCCTGTCATATTCCCGAGACCCAGAGGACCGTGTCCTTTCCTGTTCAAGGCCAAGATACAGTAACTTTGTGCCTGTTCAGAGCTTGCCCACTCTCATGACTCTGCTTGTTTTTCCAGAAAATTAGAGTTAGAGGTGTTCAAGATAATGGGAAACTGTACCCAGAACCCTCAAAGGCAACATAACCAGGTCCCTAAGGATCGTTTAGGACAGGTCCCTTAGGGTAGGTTGCTGAAGTCCCTATCTTATACCAGTCACCAGAGGCACAAAATAATGTGGTTTTTTTGTTTGTTTGTTTGTTTTTTAGTTTTATCACAACAGGGACCTTGTTTCATCCCTGCCATTCTCTGCTCATACATTGCACTAATTCTGCTTCATCCTTTGAAATAAAATGACTGAAAGAATCTGGTTAGATAATTGAGGTGTTCTTCATGTTCTTTTTGAGGTGGCATTTGGGGTCGTGGTAAGTTGCCTTGGCCTCCCCCCGTCACTCCCTTCTGCCTATTTTTACAGTAGCGCTAATTTTTCTCTTTCCTACACTCAGCTAGGTGAGGGAATTTTTGGAGGGGAAGAGGGGACTTTGTGACTCCTGTAACAAGAAGGGTTCCTCTTATCTGGAGCTGACAGTGGAGACCTGGCAGTTGCCAGGTCTGTTTATAGTTTAGCCTTTATGAGGTCTCAGTGACGTTATCACCATGCTCTTGCTTAGTAAGCCGATGTTCTTTATGGTGCACTTTGTCATTGGGCAAGGTGATTTTTTTTTAAAAGATTAAAAACCTAGCTGTGTCTGCTTAGCAGGCTCGAACTAGAACTAGGAAAAGGAAGAAGCTATGTTTGTGCTAATTTGTCTCTGTGAAGGACATTTTGTCCCTGTTATTTAAAGGAGAAGCAAGTGTTCCTTTTTGATACCTAAAAAATGAATTGTAGTTGTCAGAATTTTGTGCTGCAGGAGTTACGTTTTCAGTCACAATGATAACTGGAAATTTGTGGACTCCAAAAGGCACTGCAGCTGCACTTCTTTAATTTCTAGTGAGATTGCTATGCAAGGTGTTTTCTCAGCTTGTACTGTACCTGGAAAGCTGCAAACCTTCTGAGAAATGGAGGTTATATTTTACAGCAGCATGTGTTTTGTTTACTTTTTATTTTTTGAGACAGTGTCTCACTATGTAGTTCATGCTGGCCTCAAACTCACTACCTAGACTAGATTGGCCTCGAGCTTGTGATTCTCCTACCTCAGCCTCCCAAGGGCTGGGATTACAGGTGAGCGCCATCATGCCTGGCCTTCGTTTTTTGAAAGTGGCCAGAGTTGATGCAGGATATTGATTAGAGTTACGCAAGCAATGGTTTAGAACAGTTTCAGGTAGAGACTAGGTAAGATTTAGTGGTAAAGGGTGGAAACTTAGTCTTTATTATTTACTTAATAATAACTTTACTGAGATAGAACTTACATGTGAAATTCACATTTCTGTTTTGGCCTGGTGCACAACTGTAATCACAATGACTTGGGAGGCTGAAAGAGGAAGATTACAATTTGAGGCTAGCCTGAGCAACTTCATGAGGCCCTGTCTCAACATAAAGTAAAAAGGGGTGGGCTGGGGATTTAGCTCAGCGGCCTAAGCGCCTACCTGGCAAGTGTGAGGTTGCGAGTTCGATCCCTGGTGCCGCAAATAAATAAATAAATAAAAATAAAATGGTAAGTTTGAGTGTATTAAAAAGTAAAATAAAAAGGGGTGGGGTTGTAGCTCAGCAATAAGAATTCTTATTTAGCAAGTGTGAGGTTCTTAGTTCAATCCTCAAAACAGAGAATACAAAAACCACCCTTTAGGTGTATGTAATTCAATGTTGTTGGCTTTTAGTATAGTTATGGAATTGTGCAGCCATCACTACTATCTAATTGGGATATTTTTAGTACCCCATGGGGAATTTGTGTTTAAAGTTAAGTTACCCTATTGTTTCATATTTTAAACTATGTAACTTCATGGAGTATTAACATAATGCTAACCTACTAGCTAATTATAAAAATATAGGATGTTTCATAAGTTTTCATTTAGTAAAATTTGGTAAGAGTAGTGACGTCCATTTTAACATTGTGGAGTTTGTAGTGCTTATAAGAAATTGAAATTGTTTCTAGAAAGTTAACAAAAAAAATTTTTTTAAATCTAAATGCTTTGTACTTTGGATTTGAGCTTAGTTGAGGAGTATTTTTTTCCTAGGTTTTTTTGGTCCCCCTTGAGATGAGAGAAGGTAATTTTCCTTGATTTTATTATACGATACTTGTTTCTTTTTTCAAAAATGGAACGTTGGCTGGGAATTTAGCTCAGCGGCTCAAGCACTTGCCTGGTAAGTGCAAGGTCATGAGTTTGATCTCTGGTACCAAAAAAAAAAGGAATGTTAACTTGAAATTTTGGGGGGCAAATTATTTGTATAACTAATGGCAGAAAGCTTTAATATCTTTGCACTCCCCTGTGCATTTTAAGGCTCTTTAGCATTGATTAAGCGCAATTCAGGAAATAGATGTTCTCGATAAATTTTTACTTTCAGAAATAGTGAAGAAAACCAGCAGCCTGAGCCCTGGCACCTGCAGTCAGTGAAGATGAAGGATATCGACATAGGAAAAGAGTACGTCATCCCCAGCCCTGGCTACAGAAGTGTCAGGGAGAGAGGTGGCGCCTCGGGGCAGCACAGAGAGCGGGAGGAGTCCAAGTTCCAGAGAACTCGACCGGTCAGTGCTTCCTGTTCCTAGTCCCTTCTCTTATCTGCCTGCTGTAGGACCACACCTCATCTCCTTTTTCTGTACAATGCATTATTTAAATATTGACTTTTCTTTATTAGTTTTACATTACTGTTAAGAATAGCTCAGTGGTGCAGCACGTGCTTAGCCCCAAGACAGGAATTTATGGTTCCTTATGAAGGGAGTCCTGAGTTCATAGTCAACACTCAATATAGAAGAGGGTGTATCGCAATCTCACACCTTTTTTTCCTTTTTATTGACTCCATTTTGATGCCTCTGAAAAGGTTTCGTCTAGGAGACAGCTTATAAGGGAGCAGTTTGGATGGAGAAGAATATGAACCATTAAGCTTCGTTTATGTGCTTAAACAAGATTGAGTTTTTTCCTTCTGTCTCTGTATTTAAAATTTGAATCCTTTGGGTTAGGGTTAGGGTTAGGGGTTGGGGTTGGGATTGGGGTTAGGGTTAGGGTTAGGGTTAGGACTTTGGAATGCGTATTTAGTGTACTGTATTTACTTTCAAGCTTAAATTGCCATTTAAGCTTACCTTTGGAAAAACATAGATTCAGTGTAATCTGTGTCAAATACTTCTTTGGTGTAGTTTTGTCACTGTATTGTGTCCTTTTGTCTAGACCTTATGTTAATTAAACATTATTGAGTGTAGCTGAGTGCTAGACATGACACCACTGTGGAGTACTCACAAAGGTAACTTCAGAGTCGGGCTTTCAGGGTTGATTAGCTGGAGAAGTGTTTTAGGCCATAGAAGGAAAAACCTAAAGGAAGAGAAAAAATGCATGGTATATTGGAAGCATGATGAGCTACTTGTTTCATTATGTCTTAGTGGTTTGTGTATAAAATGGTGTCAACACTGGTACTTAACTGATAGGGTCACTGAGTGTTAAGTGAGATAATACATATACAGGACAGTGTTGTCTGGTATGTCCAGTGCTCCCTACACGTTAGCTCTTATTTTTTTTTGTGTGGCACTGGGGATTGAACTCATGACCTTGCACTTGCCAGGCAGGCGCTTAGGCCACTGAGCTAGATCCCCGGCCCTTGTCTTTTTGAGACAGGGTCTCACTATACCGTTCAGGCTGGCCTTGAGCTCACTTTGTAGCCCAGGCTGGTCTCAAACTCACAACAATCCTATCTCAGCCTCCTGAGTGTTGGCATTACAGGCGTGAGCCAGCTCGCCCGGCAATGTTAGCTCTTAGAACTAGTGGTCTCGAGTGTGGGATGTGTAAAGGAGAAGATGATTCTGGGTGCTATGCCTAGGAGTCTTTGACTCTGAGCATTGGGGAACTGAACTGTTGGAAATTAATGAGAATTTTTTTAACCCCTGTTTTGAGATAACCGTAGGTTTACATGCAGTTCGAGCAAATAATGCAGAAAGGTCCTTTGTGTACTTCTTCCAATTTCCTCCTAGTGATAACATCTTGCATAACTATCATAGACTTTTACAGTAGGATGCATTGATTTCACTGTGTATTTTACGTGTTTCTGTGGGGGAGGGTGTGTATATATGCATCTCATGCAGTTTTCCCACTTTTACATTTGTTCGACCATTGCCACAGTCAAGACACTGAAGTCCCATTGCGAGAATTTCTCACACTGCACTTTACAGCTGCTGTCACCTTCCCTTGCCCCTCTGCCAACCACTTGTCTCTTCCTCATGTCTGTAATTTTGTCATTTTAAGAATGCTGTTACATAAATGGAAGAATCATACATTATGTAATCTTTTGAGATTGATTTTTTTTTCCACTTTAGTCTAATTCCCCTGATATCCACCTAATTTGTTAGGTGCATCAGTAATTCTTTTCTTTTTGTTGCTGAAAATTCTGTGTTATACTGCAGTTTGTTTACCTGTTTATCCATGGAAGGACAGTTAAGTCATTTTTGATTTGTGACTGTTAACAAATAATGGTGCTTTTAACATTCATGTGTGGGATTTTGCGTAAACAGATCTTTTCATTTCTTGGGATAGAAGTCCAGAACTCTTAATTGCTGGGTGATATGGATAAGTGCATATTTAGTTTTATAAAAAATGGCAGTACTCTTTCCCAGAGTGGTTGTATCATTTTACACTCCCAGCAGCAATGATTGAGTTTGTCTGCATTCTTCACAGTATTTGGTTTTTGTTTTTTTTTTTTTTTTGGTGGCACCGGAGATCAAACTCGCAACCTTGCACTTGCAGGCAGGCACTTAGGCCGCTGAGCTAAATCCTCAGCCCTTGACTTTTTGAGACAGGGTCTCACTATGCTGTTCAGGCTGGCCTTGAGCTCACTTTGTAGCCCAGGCTTGTCTCGAACTCACAGTGATCCTCCTGTCTCAGCCTCCTAAGTGCTGGGATTACAGGTGTGTGCCACCAGGCCTGGCTTAGTATTTGGTATCATCATCATTTTTAACTATTCTGGTAGCTATGTGCAATATGTTACTATGGTTTTACTTTGACTTTCCCTAGCAGCCACTGACATTGAACTGAGAGAGTTTTTTTCATTGTTCTTTTGAGACAGGGTCTCATTATGTAGTTCAGACTGGTCTTGAACTCACTATGTAGCCAAAGCTGACCTCAAACCCATGGAAATTCTCCTGTCTCAGCCTCCCAAGTGCTAGGACTATAGGTGTGTGCCACCACACCTGGCTTTTGAGAAGGTATTTTAAAAACTGGATTTTTATCTTAGAAAGACTAATCTGGAAACAATGCAGAAAAATCCTGTGCAGGAAAAAGAGACAAAATACAGGAGCAGTCAGGAGGCAACTGTGTCAGTCCAAGTGAGAGAGGCCATGGGGTCTGCTTCAGAGTGTAGAAGTGAGAGGAGGGGAGGTGGGAGGTTGAGGAAAAGTCTGTGGAAGGGGAGGAAGGCGTGGGGCTTCTGGGCTTGGTGGTAAGGACTTAAAACTTTTAATACACCTGTGGGAAAAGAAGGAGATTTGGGAGAAAAGAATGAGTGACTTTGATCGCTTCTCAGTCTCTTGGTTAAGATCAGGTGTGAGGCGTGCACGTGTGGAACTCCAAGTGTGTCCTGGTTAAATTATCTGTAGGTAGAGCAGAGACGAGAAGTAGAGTCAGGAAAAAGCTTGGAAGCCATGAGTGTGTCCACACAGATGGGGCCATGGGAGAGTGCAAGCCTTCTCTGTGGAAGGCTGGTGGAGCCTGCGGTCAGTGTGTGGCCCTGTCCACTTTGCTGGACAGGGTGTTCAGGGGCAGCAGCAAGCTTCTCCTCTAGATGCAGAACTGCAAACTGGGTCACTATCCACCGAGTCAGCAATGGTGAGAGCAGGCCTCCCCGTGTGACTGAAACCTTATCTGAACAACAGGGTTGCTGATATGTCCACAGTTTCAGGAGCCCTTATGAAACTTTTCATCAGTCTTTCCTGTTTTCTGAACTTAAAGTTGAGTGCTGTTTCCTGATTTTTTTTTTTACCATATTTGTGTACCCTCTGACCATTTTTTACCTAAAGTACTTTTTAGTCTACATTCTCTCCTTTTTGCTTAGCCTTGACCTACGCAATAAAATCACAGGTTTACTCAGCCTAGTTTTGTATGCACATTAAGATGAATGCTTAGCTGTTACTTTTAGAAGTTCACTTATTGTCTAGAACCTTGTTGAATACCACCTGTTATTTATCTTGGGCTTGGCTCATATGTTATATGTTTGCTCACAGAGGGAACCAGCAAGATGTCAAAAACTTTCTGCCCGAGGTGGTATAAAAGCGTATAATTTAAGCTGTTAGGAAGCAGAATACCTGTGTAGGCTTACAGGTTTTTTGGGGAGGACATTGCGTCTTCATGTCACATCATCCTAACCATCATGTCTGTGTCTGTTGTTAGGTGCTCTGAAACAGGACTGCCCAGGTGCCAGATATGCCTGGTGCTCTTCAGAGAGCAAAGACAGTACCTCTGAGCAACAAACAATATGGCTGCACCTTGTTTTCTTAATTGGAAAATAGTTTCATTCACCACTCTTAGCCTTTGATAGATCCATTTAACATGGAGGCATGGAGCCTTGTGAACAGGTGTCAGAACTGAAGGACTGAGGAACATGTTCAGATTTCAAACAGGCCAACACTGTAAACAAAGATGAAGAGTACACTGTTTGCCTATTTCTTAGTGTTATGACCAAGCCTTTCTTTTGGGATATTCTTTGAGCAAATTGTTCTAATCAGTCATGCCTTTGGTAGTTTCCCATACATTTGCTAGAGGTAATTGGGTGAGAATCATACGTCCGCACACCTACCCCTTCTTTAGGACTAGAAAGTCAGTGTCTGTGGCCATGCACGACGTGCTGCTCAGCAGGTGGTAAGGGTGCTGCCTTCTGGTGCTGTTAGTTCTTTGAGCCTAAGAGCTAACTTTGGCTGATTTTAGCCTGGCACTGTCTTAACTCATTTGAAGATTTGTTTCTGGGCCACTACTGACACTGTCAGGGGCCCTGGGACATGATTCTTTGGACACAGCTCCTTTTCTTATATTTGTGTTCATTATGCATGTGACGATCATTGGAGTCCATGAGCCCTGATGTTTTGCTTTTTGGAGGTACTAGGGATCCAACCCAGGGCCTCGTGCATGCCAGGCATATACACTATCACTGAGCTACACCCCAACCCAGATTTGCTTTTTTAAGATGCACTGTTTATTCTTTTTTTTAAACTCAGCAAACATTTGTGCACTCTCCAAGATACATGCATAGTCCTGAACCCCGAGGTCTGGTAAGATAAAGATTAATTGATTCAGGACTGGCCTGTCCTCCAGCAGATGCCTAAGCTTACAGACATCACATAGATTAGGGTAATTGAAGTGTTGTGGAAATTAACAAGACAGTGCTTCTCCCTCAGGAAGGACTTGAGGGAGCATTTGACTGGAGGTGGAGGAATCCCTAGAATTTGTAGAAATGAACACGCTAGGCAGAGGAAAGAGTTGTGGACAGAGACAGCTAGGCCCTGCTGTTTAAACATAAGTGTGTGAAGTCGTGTAAAAAGGCCTAATAAAAAAAAAAAGTAAATGAATAAAAACACAGGACCAAGTCAATGAGTTTCAGATTATGGGTGTTCTTAATTAGTCAAGGAATTTGGGATTTCATTGTTTTAAATTAATATGTAGGCAAAAACAAGACAGCTCTCGGATTTTTTTTTTTTTTTTTTTTTTTGGATACTGGAAATTGAACTCAGGACCTTGTGCTTGCCAAGCAGGCGCTTATGCTGCTGAGCTATGTCCCCAGCCCCTGTCAGATATTTTTGATGCAGCTTTGCTTTATTGTGCTGGTAGCTTTTCTTAGTGCGCTCCATGCAAGGCTAAGGCTGACTTGTTTTTTACTAGCATGTCTAATCTGGGAAGGAGGAAGAGTGGGAAATTGCAGAAGTCAGCAAACGTTCCTGTGCCATTATTACTGCATTATTTTTCCCTTCTCTCAAAAGTACCAGTGAGTGGAATTTTCCTCCAAGTTAGGATATTCTTCATCTAGAAAATGTGACAAAGCAAGTATTTATAAAACCTAGGGATCTTCCACTGAGCATTTTTTAAGGTCTTTGCTAGGCTCTTTAACCTTGGTTGCAGTTTTCATAATTAGCTTCTTGAAATATTTTGGTGAGGTGAAGTTAATTAAGGTCTAATCTCTTACCAGGAATGATTCTAAGACCTATGACTAGGAAAGAAATAAGGCTCATTACAGAAAATGTGTAAAGTATACAAGATTATAGCAGGGGAAAAAAATCAGCCTTCACCTTTCTACCCAGAGACAACTCTTGTTTGCCTAAAGTAATCTGTGCAGTAACATTACACCTATAGAGCAATTGATCCTGAAAGCTTTTCGTTACAGACTAAGCTTATGTGAGTTTGTTTGTACCTTTGTGTTTTCAGAGTCTAGAACATTACGTGTGCGTTTGCTTGCTGTTAGGAAGGAGAGTAGGATGAGGGAGATTAGTATTTTGTGGCTCTGCATTATTTTTCTTTGAATTGGTATTCAGTGACTTAGCAGATTTTCTGCGCAGTGCTAAGATGAGTGAGAACACCTGCTCCATTTTTCCTGCTCCCTATAAGCACCACAAGGCTTGGCACGGCTCAGGCCCTGCTGGGTGTGATACGGTCTCTGGCCTGGTGCCAGCTGTTGGTCGCCAGTAACAGCCCAGAACTCCCCGGTGGAGATGACAACAGCGCTGCCATTGGTGCACAGCCCAGGTGGCTCTGCTGCCTGGGGATTTCACCGCCAGCTCCAGCTTGATGGGGCTCCCGAGGTTGGCCTGCTGCCTCCATCGGGAGCTCCCTTACACTGCCGACTGCAGCGAGACTGCACTGCCTTGTGAGATGCTGCTGAAGGGAAATAAATATGGCTTGTTGGCATGTGTTAAAAGAGCTTTCTGTCAAAAGGGAAGGAAACTATTCAAACTAGCTTCCTGTTTTCAAAGCAGTTTTAACTACCTCAGTCCGTATGTGGAGAAGATAACTGGGGAGCTGGGATTACAGCTCAGCAATAGAGCGCTTACCAGGCAGGCACAGCGCTTCCCCACCGCAAAAAGACAGAAAAAAAGTAATTTGGAAGTTACAGATGGCCAGTGGAAGCTTGTTCAAGGAAACTTTGGTTCTATTTTTAGGTAACCTTCTGCTAATACTTTCTTTAATGTCTTAACTATTTTCCCTTTCTCTTAATCAAAAATAAAAGGTCAATGTCACGGAGAAGAAACAAGATCTCTAGAATATTAGTCTTTGATTTGTTGAACTTGGCAGTTTTCACATTTAAAGACTAATGTGTTGGGGCCGGGAATTTAGCTCAGTGGCGTAAGCACCTGCCTGGCAAACACAAGGTCGTGAGTTCGATCCCCGGTACCAAAAAAAAAAAAAAAAAAAAGACTAATGTGAAATTCATTTGGTGCACTGAAGCCCACTGATTAGCAGAATTAAACTCATCTAGCCCTTCCCCACCTGCCCCCTTTTTAGGGAATAAGCTGTTTAGGTGTTCATATTTTTTTAAAAATTAATTATGTGTATTGGTACATTTCAGGTATACATGATAATCACAT
>RJWT010026584.1:0-15987 GCA_004365215.1 Cuniculus paca | reverse complement strand
AAAAAAAAAAAAAAGCTCAGAAGCTCATCCTTAGAATTTCATAGGTTTTATGACTGTTGTTTTTTTTCCTGCTGCTTTACAGAATACAGAAATCCTTGGGACCAGAAAGAATTACCATCAGTAAACAAACAAGACTCTGGGAGATGACAAAACTCAGTCTAGCTCTTTGGGAACCTGATCAAAAGGAGCACACAAAGTAGGAAGGGCAGGGTTTCTAGCAAAGAAAAAAGACAAGAAAGAAGAAAACCTGTCAGCCAAGGATGTTATCGAAAAAGTCAAAACACCTTTTAAAAATGTCTCTCTCAAATAATTCGGAGGATGAATTAGATCTAAGAATAGCTCACCCTCTAGAGCAGACCACACCAAGCACTTTACCCTCCTAGATCATTTATTTCTCACAGCAGCCCAGGCAGGGACACCACTGTCCCCATTTAATGAATAAGGGCACTGGGCGAGGCTTGGGGCACTGTGAGGTGGACAGGCAGCACCGCTGGAGAGGTTTCTCCTGCTCTAGTGAAGAAGACACTGAGTGAATAATTTGGCCAGCTTTTCACTGTGGCTAGCCAAGATCAAAACCAAGGTCTGTGTGATTCTAAAAGATGTGCTCTTAAACACCGTGCTAGAGACAGAAGGTAAAGAACTTCCTAGGAATCAGCCAACAAGGTCAGGAGTTTTAAAGTCATTTGACCATCACAGTCCCAAGTTGCTGTGTCCAGCACTCTTGTGACGCTGACCAGGCCATAGGGAAGAGACCCAGTGTGTGTGGCCCATCTATACTTTCTGGAAAAATATTTCTAAAAGAGACAAAGAAGTCCCTTCTAGGACTCTATTCTTAAAAAAGTGAAACTCAGGAAAAGCATTGTTAAAAATACGCAAATAGTCTAAATAGGAATAATGACAAATACATGTTATATAATGTGACCATCTAAAGTGTGTTATTAAAAAAAAAGCACTAATGATGTTAGAAAGTGCTTTCATGATTGGGAGAAATTTCAAGACAAAAAGTGTGTGTGTGTAAAATTATGCTAATCTTGATGTTTTAGAGCAATATGCATATCCCTTAAAAAAGGGAACGCTACAACTCCCCAAAACAGTCACAGGGACTCCTGAGTACTGTGCCGTGCAATTTGTTCTTAAAAGTTTTATTTTCTAAAAGTCTATAATGAGCATTTGTTATTTTTAAAATTAAAATATTGGTGGTAGAATTTGTGAAGGAAAAAATAATGAGTTTATGTTAGCCGTGTAATGGAAATAATTCTTTGACTTCCTATCCCATAAAATAAATAAAAGAAATGGTTAAAATAAGGAAAACAATTAAATAGGAAAAATTTTGAAGGTAACAGACAAGGCCTATTTAATTGAATAAAATTTATAGTGGTGCAAAAATGAAAATCGTTCAAATGTCCAATGACAGGATAATTGTTATATTAATCGTAATGTATGGGCGTATAGATATTTCTAAGCCCACAAACTGAGATTACAGGATAACACAGCCAGGGCATGAGCTTCAAACGCTAAAATATTTACTCTCTGGACCTTTATAGAAGAAGTTGGCCAACTCTTTTTACAAAATATAATGCACACGTTAAATTAATATAGATAAAGACTCTGGTATAACAATATCAAAAAACCTACAGGCAGCCCTGACTTACAGCTTGACTTACAATTTTTCAACTGTTCTGTAGAGTGAAAGTGACACACATTCAGCAGAACGCACCTGGGAGTTTGAAGCTCACGTCTTTTCTGGGACCAGTGATGTGCAGCCTGATCTGCCTTGCTGCTGGGCAGTGGCAGCTGCAGCTCCAGGCCAGCCCTGCGATCAAGGGGGAACCCACCAACAACTACAGAGAGCTGTGTTGTTCTGCTAGGACGCTTGGGAGGCCACGTGAACTGCATGTGTTTTCATCTGATGATATTTTCAGCTTACACTGGGTTTCCTGGGCTGTAGCCCTGTAAGTAAAGAGCACTGCACAGCAAATCATGTTACACAAAATATCACAAAATGAGATAAAGCACAAAGATGAAAGGAGCCTCCAAATTTTTATAGATGTTTTCAGTTATTGATTTGTTATCAAGTATTTTTGAAACATTTACTATATTCCAGATCCTATTTCAGCACATAGGAAATATCAGTCCATGTGCTGGATCAGACTTAGAGAGGCAGTCAGGCTGGGTCAGAATACAAGGAGTGTTGACGACAACCGCGAGACCTGGGAACAGGGTATAAGCAGAGGACAGATGTGATGGGCCACATCTTGATGGAGCTGCTCTCTGCTGTAGTGGTGTGACAGAGCAGGGCCAAGGACAGCCGCTGGGACACTTCTTGGGAAGCTAGTGGTAGGAACCCAGAAAAGAAAGGCATCATGGTGACTCATGTAGTTTGGAGTGGTCAGATTCCGGATATATGTTGAAGAGAAGGTAGAGACAAAATGATTTCTTGCCAGAGCACATGGGTTGGGAGAGTTGAAAAATAACACCCAAATTTTTGGTCTGACCAGTTGAATAGATGGAGTTGCCAATCAACTAGATGAGGAAAACTTACCAAGCCATTCAAGCTTTATGCATTAAGTTGTGTTTGTCAGAAATCAGAGTTTGGAGTTGGGAGAGGTTCTTAGCTGGAAAGATGCACTGGGGAATCCTCTGCATACAGATTTAAGTCATCAGATCGCTTACAGGTGAACGTACATGCACTTTACAATGCATACATGCAGAGGTGGAGAGCACCCAGGAGCGAACTCCAGGCTACTAAAATGTTGAATATTCCAAAGGAGAGGAGGAAGCTGCAATGGAGACTGAGAAAGTGGGGCCAGGTGATGCAGGCAGAAAATCTGGGCATCAAAAGCAGGAAATGTGTCAAAGAGGAGGAAGTTGTCAGTGGGTCAGAGGAGGAGTCCGTTAGCAAGAACTGAAACTCACTCTGGACTTAGCCATGTGGACATCATCAGTGACCTGGAACGGAATAGATTTGGTAAAGTGATGGTGGCAGAAGCCAAATTGGAGGAGTTTAACAAAAAGTAAGAGGATGAGATTTGGAAACAGCAAGTGTAGACAGCATTTCTGAGAAGTTTTGTTGCATAAGTGGACAGAAAAATAGAACCATAGCTAACACGAGAGTTGGAATTCAGTTGAAGTTTTTTTTTCTTTCTGTTACAAGAAATAAATAGCACATTTGCATGCTGATCCAGTAAGGTAGAGAGATGTGATGACGTGAGAAAGAGATGAGATGGTAAGACATTGGAGGGGTGCCCTTCAGTAAGCAAGAGGAGGTGCAATCCAGTGCCAGGTGGGGGCCTGACTTTAAACAGTGATGCAGATCAGGACCTGTGACCCCTAAACCCAGCACCTTAGCATGCGAGGGGACAGCAGAAACAGGAAGGCCATTCTTGTCTCTCCTTGTTTCTCTTCCCTGGAGCAGGCTGTGTAACCCAGAAAGGTCACTGTCTGCCCTTTTGATTTCTTTCTCCCCCAAAGTCCCCCATGGCAAGTGACCTGTTACATATCAGGAAACAAGGAGGGGCACACAGGAGCACCAAGAATATAATAGACAAATTCCCTGTGCTTATCATTACGGCATACCCTTGTCACACTTCTGAATAACTGTTCATAACATTTCAGAAAGTTCTTGTGTCATGTAACACTTAGCTCAAATAAATGTCTTCAGCTCTTCTCTTATCAATCTGTCTTTTGCTGTAAAGTTCTTAGCCATGAGTCTTGTAATGGGACAAGAAAAACAGTACTTTCTCTCTGCTACAGATTGAGTCAGGTGACTTGTTTAAGAGTAGGTTTGGGTTTACCTGTGTGCAGAGATGATTTTGTGTCTCTGGCTATGGTACACAGTCTTCGCTCAGCATCTCCTGTGGATACCATAATCCATAGGTGCTCAAGTCCCTTATATAAAGTGCCATTGTATTTGCGTGTCTATGTGCACCCTCTCATGAATTTTAAATCATCTCTACATTGCTTATAATAACACACTGTAAATATTATGCAAGTAGTTGAGCTACTGTCTTGCAAATTTTCAGTACAGATGAAATTTTAAAAAATATTTTGGTCCCCGTTGGTTGAATTTTAAAGTGTAGAACCTATGAACAGGGGGCAAACTGTGTATCCTTCTCGTTTAATCAGTGTAACAAGCTCATGGAAGAAAAAATTCTGATCTTATTTTACAAATGAGAAAACATCTTCTGAAAATATAAGCAACTGAATTAATGAAATGATAATTCATGCCCGGGTCTGACTCAAGCCCTTATTTAAATTAATCGTTTGACCTCTGGGATAAGATGCACCTACCAGGCAACTTACCACTTCTAAGTAACTATTCAGTGGCATTAATATGCACTCCCACTGCTGGGGGCCTCACTTGCATGCATCTGCAGGACTTTTTCATCTTTCCAAATGGAAATTCTGCCCCCATTAAACAGCAGTTCTCCAGTTTAAATTTTTTAAACACACATATTACACTTACAAAAACAGACTAGGCGCCCAGCATGGTGGTACACACCTGTAATTCCAGTACTGGGGAGGCTGAGGTAGGAGAATCGTCACGAGTTCAAGGCCTGCATGGGCTATGTAGTGAGTTCAAGGTCAGCCTGAACTGTATAGTGAGAGCCTGTCTCAAAAAAACCAAAACCACAACAGCAACAAAACTGCTCTTACTCAATTAAATAGTTGTTAAAATCAAAGAGAAGAGATTGAGGCATTCATCGGCAATGTGATTAAAATATAAAATATCATTAAATTTTAGAAACATACAGCAGGACAGTCTTTCAGTGTTGTGGGATGAGATAAGGGAAGTGGTTGATATGAAAAGCAGTCAGGCATGAAAGGCCACCAGTTCCTCACTGGGTGTCTTGCAGATTTAGAAGGCAAGACTCAGAAGTTCAGATGACCAGCTGCATTCTGGGAACAGCTTGGGTCAAGCCACACCTGCTCCACACACCACCATCAGCAGTGGGAGTGGGGCCTAGGTGTCACATCCCCCTGGCCAGCCTCAGTACTGCCCTCTCCAAGAGCCTGAGGGTCCCTGGCTTTCCCTCTGCCCTGTACTCACCTGGGTCCTGCTCGAGAAGGCCAAACTGCCTTTGCAAAGAGCTGCTTGACTGTCTTCAGGGAACCTGCAAGGGCCTGGGAATGCTTGCATAGGAAGTAAGGGATCCTCCCAGAGAGACAGAGTGAGAAATGGAATAGTCAAGAGCACAGAGAGCAGTGCTATTTTGATGATTTCTAATTACCTTCTCCATGAGAATACTCTAAACACTACCCTCAACCTTCTAATATTATCATCACAAGGCCTCAGACTGCATTGAGCTAATTTGGTAACAAAAAACTCTAAGACAAAAAAAAAGCATAAATGAAATAACATCTTTTAGTTCTGCCATGGGGAACACATTTGGTGGACCTGAGTTTTGAAGTGAAATATAAGAATACAATAGCCTGAAGTGTTTTTCTACATTTCCAACTATAAGGTGAGTGTAAGTGCTGCCTGTTGACCTTACCCTGGAGCTGTTATGGACTAAACATAATGAAACTTGGGATTTGCACAGGAAGAAACAAGGATAAAATCCCAATTCATGTCAAGTGTCTTGATACCACTTTCTGTCTTAGAAATGCTTGTAGATTTTCAAAACATCTGCTAACTTTTCAGTGTGACCAGAACATAAGACAGTCAATGTTGTTCATCTCCATTAGTGTTTCTATTGCAAGTGAAACAGCCAATAATAATTTATTAAGCAGTAATTAATTATGAGACATTGTTCCAAAAATTTTACATGCATTAACTCACTAAATGCTCATAACAACTGTATTGAGTATGTATTACTACTATTATGCTGGTTATTAAGCTATTGTAAACATCAACTATGAAAATAATTCTAAAAATCTTTGAAGGTGTTAAACTAAGTAAAAGAAACCATCTCAAGAAATCACATACTGTGTGATTCCACTTATATGAGATATTAAAGGTCTATAGACAGCAAATCTATAGACAGGAAATAGAATCATGGTGCCAGAAGAGTAGAATAAGGAGTGACTAATAGTGGGTACTGGGTTTCTTTGTGTGCTGATTAAATTGTAAGTGGTGATACTGAATATACTAAATGCCATCGAATTGATACCTTAAGTGGATGAAATTTATCGCAAAACCAAATATCAACAAAAATGTTTAAAAACATCTTAATTATGACTTCATGATCAGTCACAGAAGCAGAGATGGTAGCAGCTTGCTACAGTTTGGATCTTCAACGTGCCACAAAGAGCTGTGTGGTAAAGGATTGGTCCTCAATGTGGCTCTTGTAGGAGGTGGTGAAACTTTTAAAAGGTATTGCCCAGTGGGAAGTTCCAGGTCATCAACAGCATGCCTTCAAGGGAGATTGTGGGATGTTGGTCTGTTTCTCTGTCCTTCAGTCCCAGTCATGAGGTTAATGGGCTTCGTCTACCATGTGCAGCCACCACGTTATTCTGTGCCACCACAGCCTTGGAATAACAGGATTATTTGTCATGGACTGACACTCCAAAACTGTGAGCCAAAACAAACCTTTTCTTTTTTAAGTTAATCTGCCTCAGTTCTTTATTATAGTAATGAAAACCTGAATAACACAAAGCTATATACATTTTCATAGGTATACAGATATTATTATTATTTTATACAAGTTTTGATGTAAGGTCACTTGGTAATCTACTCTTTAAGTAACAGCACATTTAATGAGATTGTTGCTGAATTCAAGGAGTATTAACAGAGCTAGGGATGAATACTATGTCTGCCCCCAACCCCATGCTCCTGACCCCTGAATATGACTATTTTTCTTCATTTTAAAGACACACAGAGAGAGTAGAATCAACTTTATTCACTCCATGGATGTTTTTTTTGTCTTATCAAATAGAAATGCAGAGTTGTTCTTGGTCTAGTAAAGTTTGAATGAGGAGTGTGCTCTAGAGGGTCTGTATAGAACCTCTTTACTCTCTCTCTCTCTTTCTGTATCTCTTTCTCCATCTCCATCTCCATCTCTGTCTCTCTGTCCCTCCTTCCCTCCTTCTCTCTCCCTCTCTCTCCCTCTCTCTCACACTGTAGCCTTTATGCTTCCATCCACTATGATGTCCACACCAGGGTTGAGCTGAGGGTGGTACCTGGTCCTTGAATCTCTAGAACCATGAGTAAAATACAGTGGAATATTATCAGTTCATGAACTTGGTTCTTTTCTTGATTCTGGTTGCAATCTAAGTTGGACAAGAACCAAGTCAACTCCTTGATTAGGTTCAATTTTGACCTTTTGGGGGAAATTTGATTTGGTTTCCATCTAGTTTGGTTTACAACCAGAATCCTGGAAAGAATTGAGTTCATGAACCACTGTCACCTATTTTCTTTATAAGGTAGCCTGCCTCTCACATCCTCAGAAGAAACCAATCCTGCTGATACCTTGACTTTGGACCTTGACCTTGACTTTATCCAACCTCCAGATATGTGAAAAAATAAATCTAGTGTTTAATCTTTCCAGTTTGTGGAATTTCAAACTTTCTGGAGAATATCTTACTGTTCTGTGTTTTGTTTGCGAGTTATCTAGCTAACAACAGGTTGAAGAGATTTTATTTTAAATTTTGTATGTTCCAATAACTTGTGAACTTTTTTCCCTATTTGTACTGAATCAAGATCAACAAATAAAAATTGCTCATATTTGAAGTATACTATGTGATTTTTTTGATGTGCATACACATTGTAAAATGAAGTCTATAATCAAACTAAGAAATAATGCCTCACATAATTACCCTTGTGTGTATATAGGTGGTGAACACTTAAGATTCTGTTTTACCAGATTTCAAGTGTACAATTGTAGTCATCATGCTGTACATTAGGTCTCCAGGATTTATTCATCTTGTAGCTGTAATTTTATGTCCTCTGACCCATATTTCTTTATTTTCCATCACCTTTAAGTCACTTGAAATCTCTCTTATACTCTTTGCTTCTGAGAATTCAACTCTTTTAGATGCCACATACTTATGCATGGAATGAAATAGTGAAATATTTGTCTCTCTGTGCCTGGTGTGTCACTAAATATAAGGTCTTCTGGGTCCACCCACATTATCATAAATGGGAATTTCTCTCTCTTTTTAAGATATATTATAATACATATGTACATAAATATACATTATATATACATATATACACATATCTATACATTATATATACATATATGTATATATAATATATATATTCCTTTTTCTCTGTATCTTCACCAACACTTGTTATTTTTTGGCTTTTTACAATAGTCATTCTAAGAGGTGCAAGGTGATATCTACTTGTGGTATTGATAGAAGAAGACAGAAAAAGATAGAAAGATATATTCCATTTTCATGAAGTAGAAGAATTAATATTGTCAAACTATCAGAGTGATCACCCATCAATATTCCAGTGGTGCTTTTCATAGAAATAGAAAAAATCCTAAAGTTCATATAGAACCACAAAAGACCCCAAATACCTAAAGTGATCTTAAGCAAAACAATAAAGGTAAATGAGTCAAGTTTTCTGCTTTTCAATTACACTACAAAGCTATAGTAATCAAAACATTATGCTACTGGCATAAAAACAGACACACACATCAACCCTCAGAATAGAAAACCAGAAATAAACCTATGCATATTCAGTCAACAAATCTTCAACAAAGGTCCAAAGAACAAACAATTGGAAAAGGATGCCTTCTTCAATAAATGGCATTGAGAAAACTTTATATCCATATGCAAAAGAATAAAATTGGATCCTTATCTTAGACTACATACAAAACTAAGTTCAAGGTGATAAAAACTTTAATAGAAGATGTGAAACCACAAAATCTCCAGAAGAAAACTTAGGGAAAAAGTTTCCTGATGCTGCCTTGACAATGACTTTTGGACCTGACACCCAAAGAACAGAAAGCAAAAAACAAAAGCAAAAATAAACAATGAGAAATACATCAAAATAAAAAATTTCAGCATCATTAAGGGCACAATCAGCAAATGAAAGAACAAGCTACCAAATAAGAGAAGATAACTGCAAGCTATTTATCCAATAATGAGTTAATACCCAAAATGAGTAAGGAATTTAGTCAGCTCAAGAGAAAAAGTAACAATTTATAAAAGGTCAAAGGATCTGAATGGACATTTTCCTAAGTAAGACATATGAACAGGCAAGTACTTTGGACTCAATATCATTTGAACTATAGCTATGGGTGTTGCTTAGCATCATCAGAAACATGCAAATCAATATCTTGTGGTTTTTCTTCCTCCTGACTACATATAGCCTGATACATCCACTTTCATATAAGAAAACTATTAATCACTTTCCCATGGTTGAAACAAAATACCTGACACCCACAACTTAAAGGAAGAGAGGTTTATTTAGCTCACAGTTTCCGAAGTTTCAGTCCAAAGTTGTCTGGCTCCAAGGCAGAAAGGGCATCATGGAAGGGCATGGTGGAGGAGAACTGTTCCAACTGTGGCAGCTGCAAGCACAGACAGAAGAGAGGAACCAGGTCACACAGCCAGTGACCCCAGTGAGCAATAATTTCTCCAGGACACAGCCCCAGGGACCCACCCCTTCTGACCAGACTCCACCTTTGAACAGCACATTAAGATCTGAATTCATCAAAGGATTAATCCACTGATGAGTGTAATGCTCCCATGATTCAATCACCTTTCAAAAAGCCCGACTTCTGAATGCAAGACTTTTGGAAAACATTTTAGATCAAAACGATAACAGTAACTATGTGTAGGGGATGACAAATTGTCAAAGAACCAACATGTAAGAAAATGAGTGTGATGTGCCTCTAGAAGCCACCCTCTAAACCACAACACATAACTGCTTGTCCATAAACTAAGAATCTGAATTAATCGGTCTCTACAAAGTAAGCCATCAGACATAACTGATACCTTTTCCTTTCAAAGATGAAGACTAACTCATCTTTTTAACATCTTGTCTTTTTGTAGATATTGTAAGCTGCTCAGGTTCAGGTCCTCCAACAAGCAAGAAAGTCTTGTGCAAGCTAATGAGGTGAATTTGAGTAAAGTTGTCCATTGGAAAGATCTCATTTCTGGAAGGAGTGAACCAGCCTGAGTATCTCCACCATGCTTGGTAACTGGTTAGGGGCAGCTAGGGAGAAACACACTGTTGGCAAGACCAGCATGGTGTATTCAAAGAACTGCACCTTGAGGCTGTGAGAGAACCATGCTCCTCACAGTGGATTTTCTTGAAGGAAATATTTCAAGAGTCAATTTCCATGGCTGCCACAGGAATCCACTTCCCTGTGCATGTCCAGGGAGCAGTGACTCAATGGTTTCTGTGGGCTGTTCCTGAGAGAAGATTTAGAAGAAGAAGATTATTTGCATGGGAAAGTTAACTGTACGTGTCAACTTGACTGGGCCACAGATTGTATAGATTAAACATTATCTCTGGTTTTGGCTGTGAGATTACCAAATGAGATTAATATTTGAATAGGTGGACTCAGTAGATTGTCCTCTCCAACATGGTATTATCCAACCCACTAAGACCTTGAATAGAACAAAAAGTGAAGAAATGAGGTATTCACTCTTTTTTTCCTGCCTCATTGCTTGAGCTGGGACAGCTCATCTTATTCTTAGTCTGCTGTTTGCAGATAGCAAGTGTCAGGACTTTTAAACCTTCATGATCATGTGAGTCAGTTATTCTTTATCTGTCTGTATCTCTGTCTATCCATCCAAGCTATTGGTTTTGCTTTTCTGGTGACACTGACAAATGGATGAAGTGAAACATACACCACACCATTGCATGGAGTTGCTGGTTGCCACAACAGATACTCATCGTCTCTTCTTCTCTGTGCACTCTAAATTCCCTTAACTCTTGCCTTCACATTGGTAGGGTGGCTTTGGTGGATTAGCAGAATGACTTAGACCTTTGTTTTGGAGGTAACTGGGTCCTTAGCTATTCAATTCTATTCAGGTCAGGGTTATTCACATTTCCACTCCCAGTCACGTTTGGGCGCCTGATTGAATCTCCTCCACTCTGCACTTGTTCCTGCATTTCCTATGCATCAGCATCCCCTCCCCCTCCTGCTGAAGAAACATCACGATACAAGGGTCAACAACTTAAACTTTTGTAATGTTCTGAAGGATGGCACTGCATCCCTGAAGGGTTTCCTCTGAGTCAGTGCTTCAGCTTTGTCTCTAGGAGGTTGGCTGCTTCTGAAGGACATGATAACTGTGACTGTTAATCATGATTGTCAGCTGACTGGCTAGAAGATTAGCACAGTACACTTCTGGGTGCATCTAGATAGGTCATGTAGGCATAACCTGTCTCTGGCCTCTTCCTCTCTGACACTGTTCTCCTCTACTTCTCAGCTACAATAAGCTATGCAGCTTTGTTTCCACCCTACCCCCACCATGAGGTTCCCCTCTTGGAGCCAAATGACTATGGACTGAACCCTCTGAAATCATGAGCTAAATAAATTTCTCCTCCTTTAAATTGTGGGTATCAGATATTTTTCCTCAGCACTGCAAAAGCTGACCAATGGTGATATTACCAGGGGCTCCCATTTGTATCTCTTTTGCTCTGAAGTACACCCCCTGGTTAAATATTTTACTGCCTATGGTTCCATACCTGTGGATCAGGCATTCTACAAGCACGTGGATAGCAGTACTGATTGAAGCACTGAAAGCAGGAAAGACAGCCCACACACATAAGTGGCATCTACTTGTGTTAAGGGAAACTTCAGACTCTTCAAGAATAGAAGGGATCCAATGTAGATCTTGCCACCAAGAGAAATAATATCATATTGATATCATAATATCATCATATTGAGAGTTCAGCATAGCTCCTTTGTAAACAGGTTGGTCATTCAGATCCATCCCAAGCAGCTGGCCTTGTTGAGGGAAAATTTAAGCTGTTCACCTCACTGTGGTCACTCCATTTATGTACTTGAAGAAACCAACAATAAAGGCTGGTTAGTCCAAACTGGTTGAGCCGTTTGTCTGCTTCTGCATGTGTAATTTATGTTGGACATGAACACGGGATACAAAGGCTTCATTCTTTGTGTCTGACCCCAGCTGCAAATCTTGACCCCTGACTCCCTTGCCTGTGATTATTTCTTCTCCCAATCCATTGATAAACTGGTTAAGCCAACTGTCCCTGTCCAGAAAACTATATGCATCCTTCTCATTGCACTTCTCCTACATAAAGTGAGTGACCAAGTGCACACACAACTCTGCCTTCTGAAAGAGACTGCTACATGGCCACCATCCATTTTCAGCTTTCTTTAGCATACTGAGTCAAACTGTCTATAACTCCTCCTACAGCTGGTCACAGAGGATCCTCAGCAGCCATAGATATGAGCTGCAGAAGAGTCTTAAAAACATTTAGTTTGTGGCATGCAGGATTGGCAACCTGCTCATTTCAGTTTGCTTGCTCTCTGGTCTTGTTTAGGCTTGGGTCCCAGATGTACCAGCTCCATCCAGTGATAGCTACTGGGTCCATCCAATAGTACCACTTAGTGGATCTCATGAACTTGTTTCCAGTGGAAAGTTCCCTGTGGTCAAGTTTTCCAGCTCCACCAGGTCCTGGAAGCCTGCCAGAAGCTGCCTCTCACCAGGTGTGCAATGCCATACTACAAACATGATTGACATGGCTCCACCCCAAGACCCCAGAGTCACAGTCAGATACCTCTGCTGGGGTTGAACACAAATTTACACAGCTTCCAGCCCCTTTGCCACCTCTGACACACCCATTGATTGGGTCTGCAAGATTCTATGATCCAGAAACAGGGCTGAGAATTCCATGGTCTGGTCTTGCTTCACGCCTCACCTTCATGCCTCAAAGATACCAGGCTGGTATCTTTCCATCCCATCTAATATATGAGCCAGAGCACAACCTCAGTGTGAAATGATGCCTGCAGAACTCAGAGGCCCACTATACATTGTGCTTCCTTCTTCAAAGTCAGGATGTGGGATGCAGGAGATTATCTCTTTGAAGAAGTTGCATAGGCACTCTATTGACCCATGGACTCCTAAAAGCTTTGCCTAGCAGTTGCCTGAAGTTTTACACAGCTTATCCTCTACCCTTTGAAGAATATTTCTTACTAAGTTCTCCAGTATATTACGTGTCTCAGTCAATCTGCATGATGTCATTGATTTAATGAATTGATATGACATTTTGCAGGATACCTAGTGGCCCTTGTTTCCTTGGCCTGATATAGAGAGCAGGGAAGCTAAAATAGTTCTGGAGAAGTCGTAAGTGGATGTAGTTGTCTACTTTACATGAATAAAAATTGTCCCTGACTCTTTGCTTCTGATACAAATAGAAAACATCCACCAACTCAGTGCTGTGTACCTGAGGCTTTAAGAATCTACTCTGGCAGCCAGGCATGGTGACTCACACCTGTAATCCCAGCACTCAGGAGGCTGAGACAGGTGGATCATTGTGAGTTCGAGACCAGCCTGGGCTACAAAGTGAGCTCAAGGCCAGCCTGAACGGCATAGTGAGACCCTGTCTCAAAAACACCAGGGCCGGGGATCTAGCTCAGAGGTCTAAGTGCCTGCCTGGCAAGCACAAGGTCATGAGTTCAATCCCCGGTGCCACAAAAAAAAAAAAAAAAAAAAAAAGAATCTACTCTGGCAACAGTACCGCAACTAGCCTGCAGTATTTGCAAATGGAACTGCTACTTGATTAAGTTTGGAAGTCTACACAGATATAGAAAAGGTAGGAAATTTGTGCAAGTTTACATAGAAAAATGTGGGGCTGGAAATAGACACACTGTTCTTTCTAATATAATGTGAACAGTTGCAAGATTAGCAACTGTTTGAGATAAAAACATGTACAAATATTTGCAGAATATAATGCCCTAACACACCCCTACTTTCTAGCCTCAGTCAAGGTCTGCTTGATTTCCTGTCGAGGAGACTTCTCTGTGAGGACTTGCTGCTCTGTCACCAGCCAGTTGGTTTGCCTTTTGAACAGAAACACTTGGCTTGTGTATATCCAGTCACAAATTTCCCTTGATATAAACCATATGAAAATACCACAAAGCCAAAGGGCAATATTGTTACATAGAGCATGCTTTGTTAAAAACCACAGTTTTAACATTTAAAAAAAAAATCTCTTCATAAGTCTTACTCAACCCAAGACTACTCTATCCAAACCCAGTGGATAGATAGCTCTAATCCAAAAGAATTAGGATACTGATATGACATTTGATATCAATCACAGCTTTAAAATGGAGGAAGAGGACAAACTGAGAACAGATGACTTCTGGGGTCAAGTTAGTGGCACCTGAGGCAGTTCAGAGTCAGAACCTTTCCATTTGCAGAAAGGGCCTGCCGCTTTTACGCATCTCCTGGCTGCTTTGGTTAATGAGGAGTCCCGAGGGGCTGGAGAGGCACCTCCTATCTTCTCATCCTTTTTTTTTCTATCACATTTCACAAGCTACCTTCCATTATCCGAATGCCCACTTCGCTCCTCTGCCAAGAGAAAATTATTAGGTGTCGGCACATTCAGTAGATGGCTATTCAGTTGCACTTGAAAATGTTCACTTACTGTAACAGGCCCATTATTATAGGAATGTAATTGGAACCCAGACTGTTATAACCTCAGGAAATAGAATGTAACAAAGCTATGCAGAAATATTAACTTTGCCCTGAAGCAGGGCAGCCTTTTCCTTGGAGAAAGCAGAAGAATCCATCACTCCACCTTTCTACTTTCTCATAAACCTACAGATGGTCTGGAATTCAGGAACTTCAGAGGATGTCTAATCAAAAATCTTACCTTGACTCATAGGGAAACTGAAGACTATAATTTAAAAAATAGAACTTTTACTGCCCTGGAGAATTTTTTTTCTGGAGAACTCTCAGATTCAAAGTAGGCAAGGAAGACTTTGGGTATACAACATGGAAGTTGGGTGGACTTAAAGTCAGAAGTTATGACAATGTTAAAAACATTTAAGGACTGAAGAAAAAATACAGGGGCAGGAGTTAAAACTAGAGCCCAAAGTAACAGCTTATTAAAATCAAAGGGGTCAGACAAGATGACAAGGATCCTTTCTGCTCTGACATTCTGTCCCTTGATATCTATGGTGCTTTTGAAAAGTATTAGTAAAATGGAGCTTAATATATATATAACACTCATACTGTGCACCATTCAGATAGCCAATACTGAAACTTGGTATGATGTTAATGATTTAGACTGGAAACTGTTCAACAAGCGGGCTTAAAATAATTAGAAATGCTATCCTTTTCAAGTGAGCTATGCGTGGGCTAATCTGGGCCCTTACTTTTAAGTCTCAGAATAGCTGTATTCTAGAGAGTTCTTTGAGTTTGGTTCCCCTTTCAGAGGTAAAGTTTTATGGTCTCGTATGACTTTATAAGAAGGGCATCATTATATGCACTTATGCATACATAAGAGCCATGTTTGAAATTTCTAATTTCAGCCTCAGAACAAAGACTATTTTGTGGTATAATAAGACATATTTACTAGTATTAAAACGGCCGACTTATTGTAAGTTTTATAACTAAAAATGCAGTGGAATATTCTAAGCTCAAAATAATTTATAGCATTTAACATTTTTCAGTTGGGTTAAAAATACAAAGCCAAGAGCAATGTCCAATAGAAAAAAAAGTGCAGGATATGAACAGATAATTTGCAGAAAAGGAAAAATGAATCTTAAACCTAACAAAAGATGTTCACTCCACTTTATTACAAAAAAATGCAAATTAAAACTACTGGAATATCATTTTCACAAATCATATTGACAGCAATCTGAAGCTGTTAATGCTTTGGATTGGAGAGGCTGTGGGGAAGAGACACTCACATTGTTGGTGGGAGTGTAAATTGTTCTGAGCTCAACAAAGGTCCACTTGGCAATAGCTATTGCCCTTTAAGCTAGGAATTCTCTTCTATAATCTTAACCTTAGAACATATTTGTACATGTACAAAATGGCACGTATGCAAAATAATCCATTGTAGCATTTTTTTGTAATAGTGAAAGATTGGAAACACCCCAA
>RJWT010026583.1:0-15768 GCA_004365215.1 Cuniculus paca | reverse complement strand
TTGACTTATGCTGAGAAAACACTGGTCACTTCTGACAGGGCCACCACAGCCTGTGTCTGTGACATGTGCTGGGTCCTGTGCTGGGCATGACTGACCCCACACTCTTATAGAAACCCCTGGGCACTCTTCTCAAGCCCTCTGAGCAGGCCTTGCCTGGCCTCACTTACTCTCAGTGAGGAACACATGAGGGCTGAGATGGACACCACAGCTCTCTGCTGTGTTGGAAACACACAGCTGCGCACCTAGAATCCTGTCAGAGGCTTCTCAGGATATTGTCGTTGACCTGGTTCTGTGACCATTCACTACCTTCATAATAAGGCAGGGCCCAGTTGGCCAGCAGGTTGGCCCAGGCCTGTCCCCTTCTCAGCTGAGCCCTAGAAAGACCTAGGATGCCAGATGTAGAAAGATTCACTTTTTTCTCTATTCATTTTTAAGTATGCAAATAACATACCTGTTTTCCCTTTGGAAATTCAGAGCCCTGCATGTAAATTAAAATTCCCCTTGTAGCTTACTTTTCCACTCAGTGCTATGTTCTTGAGACTTAGCCCTGTTGAACTACCTAGAGAGCTAGTTCATTCCTTGTCATGGCCAAGCACTTTGGCATCTAAGGATGAACACATTTTCTTCAGGATTTCCCTGTTTGCTGAACATTTTAGTCCTTACAGGTGCAAATGCTGCTCCCAGCATCCCTGTGCACATCTCTTGGCCCACACATCTGAACATTTTTCTTGGGAACATACCAATTGCCAGATCATAGAATGTGAAACTTTCAGTTTTAATGAATAATGCTAATTTGCCCTTCAAAATGGCTATGTTAATTTATTCTTCACCAGCAGCTTTTGAGAATGCCAGTTTCTCTGCATCCTCAGCAACACCTGATGTTATCAAACATTTTTACTTCTGCCAGCGCCGTGGGTGGAAGATGGTATCTTGTTTTGATTTGGCTCCTGATTTCTCATGAGGCTGGGCACTTGTCTTTGTGCGTTTATTGGCTGTTCTCATCCCCTCCTCCAAGAATCCTTTACATTCACCTCTTTATTTATCTTTTGCAACTTAGATCATATATTCTCCTATATTGTCTTCTGATAATTTTCTGCAGTGTTTTTAGTACAGTCCTAGGCCCTACCCCTCTGAAAGTATAGGTTTTAGAGGAACGATCTAAAAAATAGCACAGATGGATAACCAAGAGGCCTTGGGCCACCTGTCACTCACACTGGCCTCTCCTACCCATGGACCACTCCTCTAAGTCAAGCAGGGAGGTTCCTTAGGCTGCCATGGCAGAACTGCCTGCCACTAAGTCCCTCCCATATGTACCCATGTCACTCTGAGACCTCAGCATACTGCATGGCTCTGACTCCAAGCAGAATCCACACATGCATGTGTATTGGCTGCAGATGGAGGCCTTCGAGTGTGTGCATAATTGGGTTGCACTCAGCAACTCTGTTCTGGGTGTGTCCCCACACACCCAGGACACCATGGCCACCCGAACATGATCAGCCTGACCCCAGGGCTCCAGCCCATACGTGGGGCAGCTGAGGGTCAAGGGTGTTCAGGAGGTCCCTAAATTGACATCCTAGACACCCACAAACCAGTCATCCAAAACCAGCATCTCAGTTTCCTTGAAGGACAGTATTCTTGTGTAGTTGGTTGATGCCGCTGTGTTTCTCCTGAACTGCCCCCACAGCTCACAAAGAGCAGAGGTCCCCTCCTGGGCGCCTTCCTGCTCATGGGTATGCTGTGTCTTAGTTTTCTTATGAAATCTCACTGAGTTCTCACAGGGCTTTGATGTCTCTGTGACATTTCTGAGAGCTGTTCCGCTTTGGGGTTTTGTCCTTCCTTTTTTGTTCTTTGTGGTGGAAGTGGTAGGGCTTTTTTCCCCTAAAGCCCCTTAAGCCAACTCAGCTTTGTGAGGGAGTCAGGTTATCTGCCAACAAAACTCACTTTTACCAGCTAACCCCACTGTCTTCAACAAACCTCACTGTACCTAATAAACCCCACTGTTGCCAACACATGTGTCTGCTTTCCCAGTCTGACCCTCAGATGAGTTCTTCTGCAGACACCAGGCTGGGGGACAGCCAAGCTGGCCTATTGCTGGAAAAGGGAAAGAGGAGAGGAAAGGGAAGAGGAAGAAAGGGAGAATAAGGAAGGAAAAGTGGCAACTGTTTTTGTTCTATTTTTTAAAAAGACAAGATTCTCTCTCTCTCTTTTTTTTTTTTTTTTTTTTTTGTATCAGGGATCAAACTCACGGCCTTGTGTATGCTATGCAGGCTCTTGTGCTGCTCAGCTAAATCCCCAGCCCTTAAAAAGACAAGATTCTCATTGAGAAAATTTTTACTGAATAAGGACAATAAAACTTACCTACCACAAAGAAAATGTTTCTTAGAATGAATAAGAAGGCTTTCATTTTTTGTAATACAGAAGACTAGATATCCAGAGAAAGCCATCCAGGGAGAACTAAAAATTCAAGATAAAATACTTCTAAAGTTTTTAGCATCCTAAACTGGACTGTTGGGAATGGAAAGAAGATTCCACACAGGCTGATTTGCCACTGGCATTTACCACTGGGTATCCGGCCAGGTGTCATATGTTAGAGAGAAGAGATGGAAACATGAAGCCTGTAAAATCCAACAGGGTGAACTGGAAACACCCACGCAAAGCCAGAATCCCAGGCCGATTATAGATCGGAGGATTGAACTGAGTTGTGTGAGAGAGCGCAAAGGGAGACATCCTCCTCTCACCTTGGAGTCAAATGAGGTGTACAGAGGCTGGGGCTTCAAGAACATCTGAGCCTAAGTTTACTCTGTGTGTTAGAGGCTAGAGTTTATGCCATCTGTGTTACCATCCTTCTTTCAATAAATTTAAGCCACATGTTTGGTTGAAGTGCTCCAACAGATCTTACACTCAGGTGATGGATGTTTTCCACAACCTAATATCCTAATGCATGAGTGTAAATTTACTAAAACTCACACGATACACTTAAAGTGAGTGAATTTTGTGGTCTATAAATTTTACCTCACTAGAGCTATTAAGGGGAAACAAACACGCCACCTACCCATTCTTCTCAACAAAGACTTCTGTTAATGTTTTGGCACATTGCTCTGTACTTGTATTTCTTTACAGGGCTTTTTGTGCTGGGGTGGGAGGTATTACTGGGGTTTGAACCCAGAGCCTCATAAATAGTAAGCAAGCACTTGTTTCTAAACATATCAAGCTCATAGTATTAAATTTTTCATGTGTTTTTTCAATTGAACTGACAATGTTTTCCATTGTTATACTTATCTGTAAATATGTTTTCTTTTGTTTTATGGTATTGGGGATCAAACCTAGGGCCTTATGCATGCTAAGCTAGCACTCATAGAACTACACCCCCAGCCCCCAGCCCCCATGTAAATGTGACTTTTAAGTTGGAGTTTTCTATTGTGTATTTCAAAAGTATATCTTGAATACTTTCTTACTTTAAAATAGTTCAAAGCGACAGAATGGTACATGAAACGAAAATGAAAATTTTCCTATTAAAACTTCCCACATGCACATTATACTCACACCCTCAATTCTCACTTTCCTCCCCGCAGGTAACCCTTGTTAACAGTTCATTAAACAGAAATTTTTACATGAGTATGTAGTTTTTCATCTGATGTGAAATGTCATATGCAATTTGTCCCCCTATTTGGGGCCATTCTGAGTGTTTATACATACATGTTTAAACATTTCTGGATGTTTAAAGTACAATTCCTTTGGAGGGAGCTCAAAGTAGACTGTAGATGTGATGATCCTTTGTTACTTCAAAGTCATCAAGAGCAGGTATGGAATGAGACATCAAGTTTGGGGGTAACTTTCAAGTAAGAGGAGGGACATAGCATATACCCAAGGACATAGTACCCTAGATTCATTGGTAAGTGTTTGTCTTATCTGTTTTCATTTACTGCACCAAATGTTGCAAGACAAGGGACATTTAACAGAAGGAAAACCCGGATTCAGAGAGGCCAAGTACCTGGCCCAGGATCATACACCACATAGTGCAGAGATTGGCTGTGAGTTGTCAGACACTGAAGTGAGGAGTTGGTGATGCTATCACAGAGAGTTTCCTGTCTTCCCTCAATTCCTTAATTTAGGTGAACACCATAACTGTAAACTGCCACTGGTCGATGTGAGCCTAGAAATATTCCTGAGTTTCCTGGCTGTTGGTTTGTTGTCATTATTATTTTCATTTATCTGCTGGGGATCAAACCCAGAACTTTGTGCATGCTAGGCAAACACTCTACCACCACTAAGCTATACTCCCAGCCCCAACTAATAGTCATTTTCAAGGTACAATTTGAGGACCTTGTATCCAGTAAACATTTGCCTAATAGGTTCAGTTCTTTAGCTCTGTCCTAACAAATAGTGCTTTGAAGGAGTGTGCATTACTCCCATTTTTCAGAAGAGGACTCTGAGGGCCAGAGAACTAAAGACACTTTCCACCAAAATTGGCTGAAAAGGGACACAGATGCATTTTCATGTAACTCTTAAGTCCAGGCATCAACCCCTGAGCTCTTTCCCAGTAGAACAAGGGGCAGCTGTAGAATCCTCATGAATCTGGCTGGCCAGACTGGGCTTCATCCGGCTTTTGTTCCCTTTTCCCAGATAACAGTGACCTGATCGCATGCACAGTGATCACCAAGGATGGTGGCATGGTCCAGCGATTCCTGGCTGTCGATATTTACCAGATGAGTCTGGTGGAGCCCGACGTGTCCCGGCTTGGCTGGGGAGTGGTCAAGTTTGCAGGCCTTCTCCAGGTAAGTTAGCCAAGATCTCTTAAATCTCTTCTCAGTCAGATCTACAAACGTATACATCAACTTATCATCTTTATAATCTATTTCTATTTTTTTAATTTTTATTTTTATTAGTACATGTTTGTAATGCATGATTACATTCATGATGAGGAGTTGGTGCATATACATAACACATCTTAATTCTTTTTTCTTCTCCTTTCCCTCTTCTCCATCTCCCTCCATTTCTAATGATACAAGAAATACATGAATAAATTGCCACTGAAAAAAAGCCTAACCCATAGCTGGGCATGGTGACACATGCCTGTAATCCCAGCTTCCCAGAAGGTTGAAGCAGGGAGATTGTAAGTTTGAGGCCAGCCTGGACAACATAGTGAGACCCCGTCTCAAAAAAGGAGCATAGGCCTGCTATAAACCTCAGTGGTTGAGTTTGTCTAGGATGTGCAAGGCCCTGGATTCAACTCCCAACACTGAAAAAGGTCAGCTTTCACCAAAATCCTCAATCCTTACACCTCCTTTCCTCTGCAAGACACAACCTCCAGGGCTGAGGCAGAAAGATCTCTGTAAGTTCAAGGCCAGCCTGAACTACATAGCAGGGCCCTGTCTCAAAAGGAAAAGAGGGGACCAGGGATATAGCTCAGCAGCACAAGTGTCTGCCTGGCAAGCACGAGGTTGAGTTCGATCCCCAGTACCAAAAAACAAAAAGGAAAGAGAGAAGAGGGGAGAAGAGGGGAGGGGAGGGGAGGGGAGAGAGATGGAGAAAAAGAAGAGGACAGAGAGACACTCCTTTACCAGGCTGATCTTTCAGCTGTTTCTTTGTCAAATATGCATAGAAGTATAATTACACGTATTGTAGTTTTAAATTGTATACAATCATCCCCCTATATCTACAGATTCCACATCTGCAGAATCAACCAACTATAGATCAAAATCTTTGAAATAAAATTAAGCCAGTACTGAACATGCAGACTGTTTTTCCTTAACATTATTATTTTCTAAACAATATTTATATCACATTTTTGGTGTATTAGACATTTTGAGTGTTGGGCAAGGTGGTGCACACCTATAATCCCAGTTACTCAAGGGCTGACACAGAAGGTTCATGAATTCAAGGCCAGCTTGGGTAGCTTAGTGATACATACCCTATATCAACATAAAAAATAGCTGGGGATATAGCTCAGTGCTCCCTGGGTTCAGTCCCCAGTACTTCAATAAAATAAAATAAAAAGTATTATAAATAATCTAGAGATGATTTAAAGTTTAAGATAGTATGCACATAGGTTATATGCAAATACTATGCCATTTTACATAGAAGACTTGGACATTACAGATTTTGGTATCCTAGGGGGGTGGTGAAATAATCCTCCTTGGATACCAAGGGATGACTGTACATATATTTAAGAATGTGTATGCATTTTTTATGGTACCACACTTTTCTAAACTTTGCTTTTCTGCACTCACTAGGACGTCTTGGAGAGCTAGACATGTCAGGACATGCCGACCTGATGCTGTCACTATACCAAAGCTTGTTTGACCAAAGCCCCGTTGCCTGTTCCCAACCACCTTTCCATACAGTCCTGCTGCAAATGGAATTATTCTTACTTCCTTATACACTTGGGCAGGATTTCCCTAGGCAATTAACCAAGAAATTGAGATGTGCCTGTTTGAAGTGTTAACAAGTACTGCCAGTTTACTCTCTATGATTTATAAGAATTCCCTTAACCTCGCACCAGTAAAGAAAAACTGAACCCAGGGAGCACTGAGCCAAACACTAGGCTGGAGCTTGGGGTTGTTTAGTGTTTATCAAGTGATGCTTGACAAATTCCAACCAGGTAGTGATGGAAACAAAGAACCAGAAGGACAGAGAAGTCCTTCCAGCTCCTACCTCTGCCATACCCAGGGTCCCTGAATTTTTTGCAAGCATGTCCTAGCCTGGGACTTGGCCTACTTTGAAGTAGTCCATTTCCTCGCTGTGTGGTTCTGGATTCTGGCTAGATCTTACCCAGGCTGATCTGCCTCTGCAGCATGACCTGCTGTCTGTGTCCTGCTATCTGTGAGAACCACCCTCATATTTGAAGATTCTACGGCAGCTTCTTCCCTGCTCTCTTCTCTTTCGGGATCTTCCTATTTAAGGATGTCTTTCACAGAGGGCAAAGGGAGAAACAACTTTAGAAGGACCTTTCATTTAAAGAAAGACTCCCATGCAAGACATTGTCCATTAGGAGACCTACATTTCTTATTTGTCTAGGCTTATAATTAATTTCCTTTACAATTTAGTGTCAGGGAAGTGTTTTTCTCCCTCAGAGGATTAATAGATGTCGTCCATCAGACAATGAAAACCACATAAACCTTTCTCTCTTTTTTTGGTCATATTCCAATAGCTACTATTTTTCAGTTGTTACTATGGACCACATTCCTGCTGTAAATGCCTGATACCTCATCTAGTCCTCACAGTCACGTTTCAATGCAGGCATTGTTTCCACAGAACCAGTGCCATATGCCATGCCTAAGAACCATAACCATCTTGGTTTCTAAGCCGCCTTCAACATTTTCCCCACTTCCTGTAGTATTTTTGACCTTTGTATCTATCTCCTGTCTATTTTTTTAGTCTCACATCACCTTGAACCTTTGTGGGAGCCAGATTCTTTCTGCAAAATCCATTCTGAGCTTTTTTTTTTTATTAGACTTGCTACATGTCAGTGTCATCTGTACTTTTCACATGAAGCTTTCTTTTTTATTGTTTATTGGTATAGTTTAGGTATACATAATGATCATATTCATCATAGGGGATTTGTACCTGTACATGATATATCTTGATTCCTCTTTCCCATTCCCCTCCCCTCCCTTCAACCCCCTTCCCCTCCTTATTTACAAAGTTTTGTTTCCATTTTATCCTTCTTTTCTCATTTTCTTTTCCCTTCCTTCCTCTGCCCCCTCAGTTCTCCTTTTCTTTTGAACAATTTCTTCCTATTTCACATTATCTATTATACATTTTGATTCTTATTTACACTTTCAGTTTCTCACACTGGAGAGACAGTGCAGTATTTATATATGTGTGTATGATTTATTTCACTTAAGAGTATGGTCTCAAGGTCTCTCCATTTACCTATAAATGTGTCAAACTTATCTTTCTTTTTGGCTGAGTAGTACTCCATTGTATTTTAAAACTGCATCTTTTCCAACCATTCATTGGTTGACGGGAATTTGGGTTGTTCCCAAGATTCAGCTATTAAAAACTGTGCTGCTGTAAACATGGCTGCACATATATCACTGTGGTGTGACGCTTTTAGTTCTTTTGGGAAGATACCAAGTAAGGGAATAGCTGGGTCAAATGGAACCTCATCACTGATCATTTGAGGAATGCAAATTAGAACAATGCTAAGATTCCATCTTGCTCCACAAAGAATGTCTGTTATCAAGAAATCAACCAATAACAAATGCTGCCAGGGCTATAGAGAAAAAGGAACCTTTCTCCATTGTTGGTGGGAGTGTACAATGGTGCATCCACCATGGAAATCAGTGTGGAGATTCCTCAAAATCTAGGACTAGAGGACCCATTTGACCCAGCTATTCTTGTACTTGGTATCTTCCCAGAAGCTTTCATAAAATCTCTTCCCTTGTCCCTTTCCTTTACTGTTTCCTTTAGGGACCAGAAGTTCCTCAAAAAACATACAAAAGGCTGCTAGCAATGCCTAATTCTTAAGAAAAACAAGTAAATGAGTGATTGTATCTGAGATCATCCCAGATGGTGTTAGGAATTTTTGGTTCATGATGTCTGGTTTCTCAGTAGTAAGGATTGTTGAAGTTTGCCTATTGAGTTATCAGCGGCCCCTTAAAGAAGCTGATGTCGCCTTTTATTTACTGAACACCCCAAGTCCTCGTGGAAATGCGTACCAGCTACCATAACCAGTACTGACTCCTTTCGAGTGTCTCTGCTTCCCACCCTATGTTCTCCCACTGAACCTGGGCTAGTTTGTGTCCCTCCTCGACTGTGCCAGTTGTTCTAGATGAGACACAAATGTTACAGCTCCTGAGCCTCTACCCCCTCCCAAGCCTAACAAGTACCTTGCCTTTGCCTCATCTCTGTGCAGGACATGCAGGTGACTGGTGTGGAGGACGACAGCCGTGCCCTGAACATCACCATCCACAAACCCGCTTCCAGCCCCCATTCCAAGCCCTTCCCCATTCTCCAGGCCACCTTTGTCTTCTCGGATCACATCCGCTGCATTATCGCCAAGCAGCGCCTGGCCAAGGGCCGCATCCAGGCCAGGCGCATGAAGATGCAAAGGATAGCTGGTGAGTGGCTGGCATGGGCAGGTGTCCCCTAGGGACTCAGGGCAGGAGCAGCCACAGGGCTGTCAGCATGCTTCTCACTAACCTGGAGAAGCCCCCGGGCTCCTCTAGAAGATACAAGTGGCTTAGGATTCATTGTGATTTGTGCAGGAATGGAGAATTGACTGGGAACTTCCTGCTTCCTAAGTGTTTGGTTTTTGGAGAGTTTCTAGGGCTGCGTGGAAGAGAAGGAAAGCCCTCCATAGCAGGCAAGAGGACAGAAAGCACCTGGAAAAGTGGAACAGCTGTTCTCCTTCCTTGACACTGAAATTCTCGAACTCCGAGTCAGTTTGAGAATTTCACATGCATTTACATACATGTTACAGAGTGCAGGTAGCAGTTACGGCTATAGAGTGCCTTGACAATTCTCTACTACCTTTGATTCTGAAACTTGTAGGGCCTCTTCTGCCCATTTTGCAGAGGAGGAAACTGAGGCTCAGTGACTTTCTAGAGTCACACAGAGAGCAGAACCCAAATGTACAACTTGCTGCTCTGAAGCTCAGCCCTCTTTTCTCCCCTTCCCAGCTCTTTGGAAAGGCAGCTCTGCTGGGTAAGAGGCAGTGACCCAACAGTGAATTCAAAAGTCATTTTACATTTCTGGTTTTTAATCCTCTTATTTGTTTTTATTGAATTTTTATTCTCATTGGTACATGATTGCAGTACATACTGATTACGTTCCTCGTGAGGAGTTAGTACGTGTGCTTAACACATCTTAATTCTGTATTTAACCCCCTTCCCCTCCTTTCATCTTATATTTCGCAGAATTATGATGTTTTGGGGTTTTTTTGTTTTTGTTTTTGTTTTTTGAGACCGGGTCTCACTCTGCAGTTCAGACTGGCCTTGAACTCACTTTGTAGCCAAGGCTGGCCTTGAACTCTCAGTGATCCTCTTTCCTTGGCCTCCACCCCCAGCTAGATGAATTTTTGAGGATGCTTTCCTAGTAAAGCACAGAAATCAGGGTCCTCAGTTCATCTTATCAGGGCAAAGTTAAAGCTGAGGCATTGTGTGTATGTGTGTGTAAGGGGTGCTACATTCTGTCAATCAGAAAACTATAAATGGCCTTTTTCAAGATACCCTGCACCTTCAGTTCAGGCACCAGTGGTTATTCTGCTGCGGCTGCTGAGAGGATTTCCAGGCCACAAGGCAAGGAGGGGCGCTCTCTCATGGATAACCTAAAATAAACACCTGCAGGGTGGTATGGACATTTCTGATTTGGTGATTTACTGTGCATGCCTCGTTGATTTGCACCAGGCTATATCCCATGTAGTTCCCCATCTTATTTCTCATTTAGCTGAAACTTGGCCTGCAAAATCATTACAGAAGCATTTTGTAATGTGCAAAGTGACTTAAATCATTCAGCCCTTTCTTTTAAGATTTATTTTCAGATTTTTTTTTTAATGTAAAGCAGTTTCTCAGAGCTGGCATGAAGGCCAAATATTTCATTTGGAAATTGAGAATTATGCTGTAAAGTGGCTGTTAGTACTAACGCCTTGGGTATTTCTTAAATTGATTTTAAAAAGCCCCTCTGAACTAATATATCATGAGATTTGTTTATGGAAAGGAGGATAGCAGCTGTGATAGATGCACACCCACAAATACACACACACACATTATGTATATATTTTTTCTCACACATATTTCTCATGCATATATATAGTTGTCCTCCATATCTGTGGGTTCTGTATCTTTGGATTCAGCCAACCAGGGACTGAAATCTTGAGGGGAAATGTGTCTGTACTGCACATGCACAGATTTTTTTTTGTCATTGTTTCCTAAGTAATCCAATATAACAATTATTTACATAGCATTTACATCATATTGAGTATAAGTCATCTAGAGATGATTTGAAGTGTGTGGGAGGATGTTTATACGTTACATGCAAATACCAGGCCATTTTACCTGCAGCACTTGGGCACTCGCAGATTTTGGTGTCCTTCAGAGGTTCTACAGTCAATCACCTGCAGATGTGAGGGTCATTTATATATATATATGTATAAAATCTTTCAGGGCAGAATTACCCCTACATGCTTTGGGATGTGGCATGCCAAAGCACTAAACCCCACTAGAAGCTAAGCCTTTGGCAAAAGTCTTCTACACATGGAACCCAAGATTCCAAGGTGTAAATTGGCCTGTCATCCCTTCTGCTTGAAGTGCCAGGCCTAGAACCCCTCTCTCCTTGGTCTCAACCTTGGCCTGAATCCCTCACAAATACCTGGCTGTGTTTCATGTTCTGATCCTCAGTGGGATCTTCAGTGTCCTGCTGTTCACCCCAGATCAAGGCTATCTGCTTGGCATCTCCCAGGCGCCGCACACGGTTGGGCTGTAGCCACAGCAGCCCGCCCCAAGTGTTATTCCCTGCCTGCCCCCAATCCATGAGCTGAGAATGAGCTGGACTTTTGTTTGATTGTAGCACTCCTGGACCTCCCAATCCAGCCAACAACCGAAGTCCTGGGATTTGGACTTGGCGCTTCTGCTTCCACCCAGCACCTGCCTTTCCGCTTCTACGATCAGGGCCGCCGAGGCAGCAGTGACCCCACAGTGCAGCGCTCTGTGTTCGCGTCTGTGGACAAGGTGCCAGGTAAGCCCCCTCCCCCTGGGGATTTGGGGACCTTCTCTCCGTTGGGCCTGTGTACATTGCCCTTTCCTTCTGAGAAATCCTAGCAGCTTGAAGCATAACACAGACAACAAACCCTAGAAATAAATCTTGGCTTTCCTTTTGGTGTTTTGCCCCTTTGGTCTGATTTTCCAGAGAATTTTGAGGGGTATATGAGAAACTTCTCAAAATTAAGACTAAGAAGTTTCTTGGAAATAATTGAATTATTAGTAACTAGGTTGTGGGAGGATAATTTCCTCCTCCATGCAGAATGACTAGAAGGAGATACTGTGTGTGCTTCCTAGTGCAATCCCTGAGGAAATGAGCTGTACCCACTAGCTGCCCCTTCCTTCCATCCCACTTTCTCCAGAGCTGTCTCAGCCCTCCTCCTGCATTCCCCACAAAGGGGAAACTCGAATGGAAAGTCTAATGTCACTTTGGCAGAGCAAAAAGAACTGCTTCTCCACAATAGCAGCCCTCCATCCTATTCCAATGCGTGGACCTTAAGGACATCCATATGTAGCAGATCCCTTGGTTCCTTGAAAGAAAGACCTTCTTTCCATTACAAAACATAGAAAACTGGCCAAGCTCTTCCCCACCACTTAACCCCTCCATGTTCAGGGTTCAAACCTGAATCGCAGATGTTGTAAAATGCTCTCAAAAGCCATTGTTGATTTAAAAACCAAGTGCAGCCATGAGAACCTACCCCAAACCCAGGTCCTTTTTTCCTCCATGATTTATTTTACTCTCATCTTTTGATTTGAATAATTTATCTTGAATGTGCTGTAGGCATATGATTTTTTAAAAATCCAAATAAGACATGCTAAAATGAAAACACTTACTTTGCTCCAGAAGTTAACCACTACTAACAATTTCTTGCATAGCCTTCCAGAAGCATTTGTGTGTCATAGATGTGTTTTTGCACACCTGTTTCACACATGAAGGTATACAATACCATGTATGTGGTTCTGTTCCTTGGCTCTGCATTTCCAAGTCAGTGTTACATGTTGGCACATACAACCAACTTCATTCTCATTAACTGTTGCACGGTGTTCGACCCTATAGAAAAACCAAAACTTGTTTTACAGTGGTGAACATTTGGGACATTTCTAGTGTTTTGCTCTTATGGTGTCGAAATCAGCATCCTTTAGGTGTTTTTGTGTAATTGTGCCCATCTTACATATTTATAAGATAAATTCCCATCAGTAGATCTACCAACTCAAAAGGGAAGATTTTTAATCCTGAGAGATATAGTCCCAACATGAATTCTGAAAGAAAAAAAAAAATTCCCCGTTTACTGTGCCATCCACAGCCTCTCAGTGTTGTCTTTCTGAAAACCAATCCCAGGCCACATGATTAATGGCAGCCCCACCTCTGTCTCCAGCCAGGGGTGTGAGTTGATGTCCAGGGCCAGGGGCAGAGTTTTTTGCTCATGAGTTCTCCAGGTTGTTTTGTGTTCTATAGTGATACCTGCTCAGTAAATATAAATTATGAATGTGAGTTCAGTTTAACTGAACACAGAAAGGCCTGGTAAGAAATTCTTTTTGGGTCATGGAGCCTCTTTCAGTTGCAGAACTAAATGATAAATGAGAAAAGCCCAGATCTTATCTCGTCTGTAATCCTTTGTGGAACAGGTTGGAGTGTACGTGAACAGACAGCCAAGTGTCACATTTTCAGCGTTTACGTGATCATTTCTGTGTTGGCAGAATGCTTTGCAATGATGATGACCTATCACTTACTTCTTCCACCTGCCTGGAAGTATGAGGTCTGCAAGCCACCAGGTTGGCACAACTGGGATGCCCAGCATCCTGTAGCTGGCCCCAGGACTAGGAAATATGAGGCTGGGCCAGCTGGGACTCCAGCAAGTTACTCGTAGTTGCTAAGGTAGCTGTCAGAACCCTTGGCTGTGTTTCTCCCAGACTCTCAGTGGAAATGCCAAGTTGAGTTGTGGGGAATGGGGTGGGGACATTCTCGTTTATGAGGTCTCTTTGCCCTCCCAGTGGGGGTTGGCATTAGAGCATGGCTTGAAGAACACATGAAAGTGCCAACATCGGTCAAGGTGGGCACTGTTTGGGGAGGAGGGCAGCCACCCTCCCCCACACGGAAGTTAGGGCCCCACAGCAGTGACCATTCAGCATCTGGGGCCACCTTCAATTCTCCTCTCCCCCACTTCCCTGCCTGCCCTCCTCCAGACCTTACCCCCTCTTTCTGCACTCCCAGATCTCTCCCAGGATGATGACAGCAGCATCTTCAGTATCCTTGTCCTCTCCCTTCCATTCAGCCAACTGGCTCTTTCCAAGCCATAAATTAGATTGTATCATAACCCTCCCTCCAGCCTCCCAGTGACTTCCCATTGCACTTAGAACAAAATTCACATCTCCCCCTCTGATCTTATGTGATCGCTGTGAGATGTGGCCCCAGCCAGCCTCTCAAAGTTCCCCCAACGTGGTTCTCCCACATTTACGCATCCCTGCCCTGGCCAGCTGCCCTGCTCCTCGACATCAGCACTCCTCATGATCGTGGGCTCCAAACCCCTTTCCACTCTGAAGCACAATACTGAAAAGCCCAGAGAGGTTTCATTATGTGGATTATAGCTGCCAGTATCCATGGCACTACAAATTAAAGCCAAGAAATGTTTTCAATAAATATCTAATAAATCTATTGTATAGAAACAAAGATAGCATGGTTTTCTATGAATAATAACTGTTTTCCAAAACAAAAATAATGATTTTACATTTTTGCAGTTCTCTTTAATGTCTGGCTTAATAGAAAGCAGCTGGGTTCTCCTCTACCTCTGCTTTCTGTCTGTTGTGATAGCATACATTATGTGGCCTCTGGAAAACTCTGTAGTGTACTCCTGGGAAAATGAATATAAAAGGAGAACTATGTCTTACTATTTTTAGGAAAACAAGGATTCCCAAAGCTCAATTTGAGAACCACTGCCCTGGGTCACTGAGCTCTTTCCTGCCCCCAGGGCCTTGGCATTACATGCTCTTGTCTAGATCCCACTCATTGCTCAAGCCCAGCCTATGTGCTTCCTCCTCCAAGAGATCTTTTCTTATGACCCCACTGGCCAAAGTTATGTTTCCCCTCCACCATATTAGCCTGTTTTATTTTCTCCATCGAGCTGCATTTCCCAGCTGACACATTTGCCTACCTGCCCATAACCTTTCTTCTCCATGGAGAAAGTCACTTGTATGGAACCTTAGTCTGTCCCACTCACTGCTGTCTCTTAGCACCTAGCACTATGGCTTCCTTCAATGTTTGTTGAATGAAGAATAAGCCTGCATTTGACCCCAGCAAAGGCCTTCTCCTTTGTCCAAATACCAGAAAGACAAGAAAGTTCCCTCTGGGACCATAAACATGTAGTGGCTCAGTCTGTGACTCTTTGACAGGATAGCACAAGAGCCCTGAGACCCCAGAAGATCTTAAGTATATTCTTCCGTTTACTTTCTGTCACCAGAGTGACCAAGCTTTTTGTCTGGGGCAGGTGCACCAGGCAATCTGAGTTGGCCATGCCTGTAATGAATTTTGCTGCCCTCACTTTGAGTAAGGTGAAACTCAGAAGAGTGGGGATAGAGGGGAGGCGAGGTAGTGGTCGGTGGCCATCAGAAGCCTGCCCAAGTGGGCCTTGATGCTGCAGCCTCCACAGCTGCTGTCAGGGGCCTGTGGGCACTGGGCATGACCCTTTCCTATCTTCTGGAATGACGTCCTTGGCCACAGACCACACTGTTATAAAAACGCAGGCTGTATGGGATTCTTGCTTCTGCCTGGGGAATAATTCACAAGGAAGAAAACAGCTCTGGCCACGTGCTCAGGATGGCTGCTAGCAGAGTTTTTGCTTTATTAGGACACATCTTCCAATTTTATCTGCCTGTCCAGGTAATTGTCATATGGTAGTTCGTCTCTCCTTTAGGAGGTATATATGATTATATTTGATGAAAATGTACTTTTCATTTCCTTGGAGGAGATACTAAGGTAGAGTATAAATCAGAGCTAATAGATGACTAGCCACTGTGGTGTATATTTCTTCTGCCATTTGGCTTAGTAAGAAATCACAGATTCTATTTATTA